>JAUTBT010013928.1:0-23127 GCA_032361225.1 Lepetodrilus schrolli
TAAACCTGCGAGCACCGGCTGGTACTGACAAGACCAAGGATGATAACTGTATTGCCACTCTACAGACAGCGCATCCTGTCAATATCGCGTCAGAAAGGCAACTTTACTGAGAACTCAATGAACCTAAAATAAATGGCAGTCAGTCATATTCAACATGTTGGTGAAAAAGATCATAATTCTATTGAGACAAGCTTGGAAGCAGTTACGTCATAGTTGACATGACGTCATGGTGGAAGCTACACCGTCGCTTGCGTCACAGTGGAACAACGTCACAGTCATAGACTGGTTTTGTGTCCTGTTTGTGCTGAACTATGTGCATTTACCTTCCTTTTTTAGTACAAGTTTGTCAAAATTCAAAAGTAGATCTTCTGTGGGAGTGGCCTAAGTTCTGTGGGAGTGGCCTAAGTTCTAAGTTCTGTGGGAGTGGCCTAAGTTCTGTGGGAGTGGCCTAAGTTCTGTGGGAGTGGCCTAAGAAATCTTTGTTCATCGAAGTATGAATGCAATGTCTTGGGGTCACATGGACCAATCAGATTGCCAGATGCACTGTATACTTATTTATTTAAGCATATCTTATTAAATAATAGATTAACTGGCTTAGAAATCGCAGCACAAAAGGTACGCAGAACCTGGTTTTATATGGACAAAAACCTGGTGTATACATGTATAAACTCTCCCATTCAGAATATCTAGCCAATCGAAACGAAACACCCTGGGTTTAACAAACTGCACACAATGTGGAATTAATTACTATGTTAGGTTCCAACCTTGCATTCACACAGTATTTCAGCAGTACAATGGTGGTGTGCTTTTTAGTGGATGGGAACCTGCAATAGCTATATGTATAGGAATGAATTAATGCTTTACGTCACAGCGGGAATATTTCACCCATACGCTAGTATATGTATAGTCTTACAAATACAACATTAAGATTATTGTAGCAAATAATCTTATAATCATCAGTTACACTTCATATAATATTTACATTGTCATTCAAATTAATTTGTCCCAACAAATCCCTGTCCATGATTACCATGTTTCTTATAGTAGTCTATATTTGTACCTCATATGCCGAGGTTCTCGGATTGAGTGAATAAAGGTTCTATTCTGTTCTGTTCTATTCTGTTCTGTCCTAGGCAAATATTATGAAAGATAAACAGGATCAAACTAGATTTCTAGATACAAGTCCTATGCTTTATCAACTGAGTTTTGCATGTTACAAAGAAATCACATAAAATTCATCAACTTTTGAAACAGTCACAATAGTGAGCAACAGAACATGCTTCACGACATGGTCACGCAACGTGCATGGAATAGGATATATGTGTGACCATCCAGCCGAAGTGCAGGCATGCCCACGAAACACAAGTGACATGTGTGCTGTATTTTAAGTCAGATAAACCTACAATTCGTGGATAGCAATGTTCTTGCCCCTCACAGGATGGACATTCTCTTTAACAAATTGACTGTTTCTCATAATCCGTTCATAATCGACAGATTTACAATGGAAAAAAATGGCGGCTGTATTTTAAGCTGTGGGAAAACTCTGGTACATATTAACCCTTTAACTACCAGGAACACCTACAGCGTGCAGTAGGTAAAGGGTTAACTAAGGCTGAATATTGTAGAAAATGTCTACAGACCTTGGATTCCAATATATCCTTCATATGAAAGTTCTGGTAAAAATATATCAGAATGTACAATTCATTTGGATACAATGAGCCAAGGAACAAAGGAAAAGTTTGAATAAATTGGGGGCTAAAAACAACTATTGGTTAAACAGCAAAACATGAGCAGTCAAAATGAATACAACAAACATACGCTGACCAATTTTATAATGCATGTTGAAGGTAATTAATTAATGCTTCCCACTAGGTGCCCTTAGATGAATTCAAACCTCATAAAGTTGGTCAATCTTAGATAACCTATGTAATCAGGCTATGTTGGTATCGGATAAGACAAATGTACTACTGTAAATCAATATATTGAAGAAATATGTCCAAACCGATGGCCATTGAATGCAAAATTTGTCCATAACATCACTGCTGAAAATTACGTAAATAAATGTTTCAGGTTTGCCCATCATGGCTGTGTTCCCAGTCCTAGTTCTGCTTAGCCTTCCTTACAATTGATGTATTACTTCTCTGTCTAATATAATTGATATGTCTAGACGTGTGACCAAATAGGAATGTCTTCAAAATCTGCAGACTGTTGTCAACAATTCTACATTCCCTGAGAATAGTTTCAATGTAAGCCTTTGGTGCATGGTTCAGACATGATTCTGCATCTCTGTAAAATGAGTGTGTCTAGTAAGAAGTAATTAATGTCCCATTGAACAAAGACCAATAGTGTCACTTAGCACAACAATCAATATAGTGTCCCATAGCACACAAAAAAAACATTGCCCCAGAGGACAAAACCAATATAGTTTCCCTTAGCACAAATACATTTACCAATATAGTGTCTCATAGCATAAAACCCAGCTTAGTGTTCTCTGGCATAAAGACCACTAGTGTCTCATAGCATAGGCCAATAGTAGCCCTTAGTATAAACCAGATTATTGTCCCTTAGGACGAAATCGTTATGGTGTCTCTTAGCATAAATACTAGGTATTCCATAGCACAAATTCCAGGTATTCCATAGCACAAATACCAGCACAAATACTAGGTATTCCATAGCACAAATACCAGGTATTCCATAGCACAAATACCAGGTATTCCATAGCACAAATACCAGGTATTCCATAGCACAAATACCAGGTTTTCCATAGCACAAAAACAAACATATTACTGTCCATTAACACAAATCTCAATAGTGTTTTGTAGCATAGACCTATAGTTTCCCTTAGCATAGACAAACTTATTGCCCCTTATTACAGACCAATATAATGTTCAACACCAATTGTGTCCCTTAGCGCAGACCAATATAGAATATAGTGTTATTAAACACAAACACCAATAGTGTCCTTTAGCACAAACAATGTAATGTTCCTAAACATTAATACTGTCCTTTAGCACAGACCAATATAGTGTTCTTAAACACAAACACCAATAGTGCCCATTAGTACAGACAAAATTAGTGTCCATTAGTCCAAAGAACCGATGACCAGTATTTGCTCAGGAAACATAGCTTCACGTTACGAATGGACCACAGACATGATGATTAAGCGGATTTGCGCCTTTTATAACTAAATAACTCATTTAGATCGTGTTAATAGAAGATATCATGTTTACAGGATCTGTCCGATGGCACAGACAAAGCTCAGACACACCTACTGGCGATACAGGAAAAGTGACCACTTGAATAGAGACTGCTTCCCCAAAAATAGCTATTAATGGTCTCATCTAGTTGCCCACAGACAGCAATGACTTAGTGTCCAGACACCTTCATAGACGGATGCCACCGTCATCCACATAACGAGACAGACACTACATCATCAAGCAAATTAACATCGTTTCAATACCCCGGCCGGAATATATATATATATATAACATATATATATAATGTTTCCAAATAACAGCCGTTTCTTGTCTACCTCAAACATGCCCAATAGTGGTGTACTGTTAATTATAATCACTAATATTTGGCAGATTTGCTATTAATTAGTCCTCTTGACATAATTGCTAAACATTGATGTTATTAATAGTTCTCATATTCAACAAATACCTTTGATTAAATTTGCTAGTTATGACAGACCTGTCAGATATATTTGTTAAAAATTCATATTAATTATAGGTATAATATATGTAAGATATATTTCTTAAATGTTTGCTAAAAATAGCTATTAATGATAGTCCCGATATTTGGGGGGGATTGGGGTTTTAAGTCGCTTATATCATGACTTGTCAGTTTAGGGCAAGAGAAAACCTGCAACATCCGTAGCGCTGAATGTTGCAGTAAACCTGCGTCAGAAAGGCAACTTTCGTGAACATTGATGCCGGGCCCCCAGGGCGGGATTTGAACCTGGAACCTTTGGCTCCGAAGTCCAACTGTTCTACCACTGTGCTACCACCCGCCCGAAGGATGACATGGACATGTGAATGATAACATATCACCTTGAAAGGCAGCTTGGGTTGTATACTCCCCAGGGAGTTGAGAATGTAATAATGTAGCACACCTTAGAGTGGAATTGGCACAAATGTGCACATTAGTAATTATTATTATTATTATTATCATCACAAACATGAATTTGAGTGATTTCATGCTTTACATCACTGCTGGACTATTTCACCCATATTTGATGGTACATGTATTTGAGTTTTAAAAAAAGACTGCAAGATACAGAATAAATATTCAGCAGCATGTAATGTTTATTGATAGTATACACTTCGAGGATTTTCTTAATATGACTATAAAAAGATTTGAGAAAAAAATACTATGCAAGATAGAGAATACATATTCATGTGCTAGTCAGTGTTGATTGATAGTATGCATTTAAAAGCGTTCCTTAATTGCGTTCCAAAGAATTGCGAATACAATACAGTGCAAGATAGAGAATACATATTTATGCACTATTCAGTGTTGATGATAGTGTGCAATTAGGTTTCTGTAACATATCGGTATTTGTAAAAGAAAATAAATGAGAAAAAGGATTTTGCAAGATATAGAATAAGTATTTAGTGTTGGTGATATAGTGTGCAATCTTCAATATGTATTCCAGAGTTGGTGTGATTGGATGGTTATATATTATATCATATTATATTATATATTACCAGTTCATTGGCTGCCAGTCAGCGAGGACCATTTTGACATTCCTCATGCTATGCCCATGTCATTTTCACATGATAATGATCAAAATGCAGTGGGGTCTACTTTTCAGACTCCGACCTGCGGTCTATTCCTCGGTCCTGGACCCAATTCCGGGCAATCTGATTGGCTCACATGGTTAGGGTTAGGTTATTGTTGTATTGTGGTTTAGAGCCGCTTTCAAGATTCTTTTACTTATATCATGGCTTGTCAGTTTATGGCAGGAGGAAACCTGCGAGGATCGGCTGGTACTGACAAGACCAAGGATGATATCTGCATTGTCACTCTACAGACAGCACATCCAATCAATGTTGCGTCAGAAAGGTAACTTTCATGAAAATTGATGCCAGGCTCCCGGGCGGGATGTCAACCTGGAACCATTGGCTCTGAAGTCCAACGTTCTACCACTACGCTACTACGCTATTAATATTTTGCTTTGCCTCACACCAGCAAATCAGATTGACAGGAATTGGGTCCGGGTCCAGTGAATAGACTGCAATATCAGGCCTTCTGTTGCACCACCGTACGCAAGTTTGTAAAAGTGCTAGGTTTGCATACTCCCCAGGGAGTTGGGATGGAAGTGAATGCAGGGGTAATAATATGTAGCTATGGGCATGCTTATGGGTGTTGCCTTGGCACATAATAAATTTGTATATAACTGTACTTTATTGGGTTCTATGTCAGGCCTACAAATGAAAATTGACATTGGAAAACATAAGACATTCATATGACTACATAGACCCTGATGATTTATACATAGTGGCTGAAAATGTAAAATCTACATCATTCACCATATCAGCTTCATTTACCGTAGATCAGCTTCATAAACGACAGAATCTGCAACACGTTGGACATAACACATCAAACATGTTGTTCATTGTTTCATGAAGCTGAGCTATGGTGAATGATGCAGAGTTTACATTCACTAATTCTATATAACTTCAGGTTCTATGTAGTCATATGAACGCTTTATGGTTCCCATTGCTAGTTTTCACTAGTATGCCTGTATATATGGGAAGTGCTATGGATAAATAGCCTGTCAAAACTTACATCAACTTCATCCTGATGAAAAGGAAACAGCAGATACTTATTACAAGTATGAATATTTACAATTTCAAATTTCAATGTAATGACATCAATTAATATTCTTGGGCTGTTTTTTCTCCAGCCTACCGAAATAAAACCAGACTGTAATATATTATTTCAGAAAATACCATGTGAATGTCAATACTTACTACTGAAGCAGGTGCTGAACATAATAATCTGAAATGACAAATAAAAATCCCATATAAAATGTTTACACAGAACCAAAGTGAAAGATAAAGTAGATGATAGTCAGTGCCACCTTCTAGCTGGATTAAGCAAATACACTGTTTAATCAGGCATCCATGGTTGCTTCCAGGTTGGAGAAGATCAGTTTAATCAAAGAATTATCATGTCCCGTGATCGCAAAATGGATCACAATGATATATGTAAAAACAAAGGGAAGCAACTTATTGGAAATAATTGCTGTTTCTAAACATTTGTTTTATGATAACTCTGAACATAGGGACATAAATCGTATAATAATAAAATTACTTGTAAAAATACTTGTAAAAATGGAAATTGGAAATGGATTCAATTTCTATTAATAAATGCTTTATGACAACACTGAACCAAGGGACATAACTCTAATAATATCAAAATAATTATTTAATATGACTACTTTTTATAAATTTAATGCCAATTCCCAATCATTTTCATCCACAAGGAAATGCATAATTGCAATTAACGAATTAAAGAAAAATTAAATGATTGTGGTTGATTTCTGATGGTGTTGCATGATAGTTGGTACTACTTACTGATATTCCCTATTGTAGGTGAATCCTATAAAGGGCAGGTGGTTTCCAACGAAGGCTTTGGGTGATTGGAAGGTTTCCTGCGGAGAATCATCTTTCTCGATGTCGTCAAAGTTGCTAGTGTCGATGTCGCTCGACAGCTCTGGCACCACGGGTGGTGCACCTGACGAAGAAAGAGAAAAAGGAGAATAAATTTACTGACAAAAAATGATGAAATCCTGTAAAATTTCCCAATATCTCCCATAAATTTACTGACAAAAAATGTGGAAATCCTGTAAAATTTCCCCAATATCTCCCATGACCGAGATCACATAAATATTTATTGTATGTGTTAAGCATATGAGATAATAGATTTTGTTTGTATTGGGTTTAGAGCCGCTTTCAAGATTTGTTCACTTATATCACGGCTTGTCGGTTTAGGGCAGGAGGAAACCTGCAACATCTATCGCGCTGAATGTTGCAGTAAACCTGTGACCACCAGATGGTACTGACAAGACCAAGGACGATAACTGCATTGCCACTCTGTCAATATCACATCAGAAAGGTAACTTTCGCGAACATTGATGCCAGGCTCCCGGGGCAGGATTTGAATCTGGAACCTTTGGCTCCGAAGTCCAATGTTCTACCACTGCACTACCACAAGAACATAGATATTGAACAAATTAAATAATCACTCTGTCACCTGAGAAAGACAAAGTGGAGTAGAAAAATTCAAATCGGAATGTTGTAATTGATCTATTATATCCCTATTTAAAGTTGGAAGGTTAAAAAACAAATGTCAATACATATTGAAAGGTCACTGTCGTAATTTAAAACTTATATTAATGGTTATTACAATATACCTGCATTCTATGGCCCAGTTTCTTTCAGCTGTGCAAAGTGTTCGGAATACTCCGGACTGACAATTTTGTCTCATACACTGTGCGGTCTGTGCGAGACATGTACAAGCTGTTCCTTTCACTCAGTACACCGTACTGGAGTGACGTCACCTGTCTGTCTGAGAACACTTCATACAGTTGACAGGAACACACATTATGTTCCATATATCATGGTGTGTCAGCTAGTATTATGTGTCAGCTACATTTTAATTTAACTTACTTTTTCTGATGCTTTCCCATGTCCAGTCACCGTCCCGAAAGAATGGATGTTTCTTGATTTCATCCACACCATTTCTTCCTAATCGTTCCGTCCTGCAAAAAGATAAAATTAATAATGTTTTCAGTGACCTAACTAAATTAGTGATATGATGTACACAACACACTCTCCCTCCCTGACGGATTCTGGAAGTCACGATCACCGAACAAGAAAATGCGAGACAAGTAGGTGGAACCATACATAGGATTAATCTGATTGGACTATGATTTGAGTGCCAATGATAGCACTGATCTCACTGCCAAGAAACCCTCCCCATGCGAAAGGCAACCGGAGATGCCCTAAAAGGGCTGTACCTGTGTCTATTCCAGTAGGGAAAGACTTAATGGCAATGGTTCCAACTGACTAGATGGAATCTTTCACTCATCTACTGATCTAGACTTAGATGTTGTCAAACAAAGATACCAATGGTTTGTTTTCTCTATTCAAGGAAATCACATTTTCAGTGAGAAAAGCATTGAGGATGTCTACTTCAAACCCTTCAATAGTAGTACAATAGTAGTACAATAGTAGTACAATATAGTACAATAGTAGTACGACCCAAATCATGTCAGAACAATCAGTAAAATTCTCAATCTTGTCCATTTCTTCAAAACCCCCGAGATCTTAAATACTTGAAACAATATATTTTTTAAATATTACAAGTAGGTGGAGCAATACATGTTAGGATGAATCTGATTGGACTGTGTTAGGATGAATCTGATTGGACTGTGTTAGTATAAGATACCTGAAGGATTTCATTTGCGAAATGTTGTCAAATGGTTGAAGCAATGTGTTTATTATTTGACCTCTTATTTTGTTTACATACTAATTTTTACCTGTCGGTGAGGAAAGCACATATCATCCTCTTCGCCTGCTCGGACATCTCTACATCTGGAGGGAATTGCAGGGACCGCGCATGATCCATGATTTTGCCGTACGTTCCTACTAATGAATCTGCATAAAACGGCGTGTCGCCTGAAACAGAAATTGGCATTAAATACAATATTTTCAAATATTTGTATACTGCTCGACTATAGATAACAGGAAACCTGTGCAAGATTTTCAGGTAGACCACACAGCAGCAATATGTAACATTTCGGAAAATTTTCACTTTAATATTGGTAATTTTAACGACATGACAAGTTAATTTCATTGGCTGTGCAGGCCACTAATTATAATGTCATTAGATGTTGCAGTCTACTAATGCTAGTTTCAATTGATGCTGCAATTCACTAATGCTAATTCCTTTGGCTGTTGCAGTCTACTAAAGTGACTGTTGCAGTCCATTAATGTTAATTTAGCTGACTCTTGCAGTATTTATGTAAAAAAAGGTATTAATCCTGGTTGTTGTTGCAGTCCACTAATGCTAATGTTGTTGTCCGTGTCAGTCCACTTACCGACGAGCATCTCGTAAAGGAAGACCCCGACTGACCACCAGTCACACTCTCGGCCGTACAGCCCCTCCCCTCCCTGGGACTTGAGCACCTCCGGCGAGATGTAGTCGGGCGTCCCTACCGCTGTGTCTGACCGCACCAGTCCGTCCTGCAGCACAGAATAATAATGTAAACAATAATATTGCACCAAATCCACGCTCGAAAGCATGCTCATGGCGTTACATAATTGCCTCGGTCAACGTGCTCTCATTTTCCTTCTAAACTCCCTGGGGAGTGTACAATCAAAGCTGCCTTTCAAGGCGCTAGAAGGTTTGTCATTGACATGTCCATATCATCCTTCCTGGTACCCATTCTCTGCTAGGTGAACAGAGGCATTATCAAACAAAGCCACTTGCCTAAGGTAACGCAGCTTGTGATTCAGTGTAGGGCAGGAACAAATCTTAGCTACGATCAGGTTCTCGGTCACCAATCCACGAACCAGCCGAGCTCAAACGTACTTCACTTTCACCAGAGCATTCAGTCATGCAATGCACAGGACCATGTGCCATCACATATTCACATAGCACATATGTAGATGATGTGTGGGTGGGTGGTGCTTCACAATGAGTGGTGGTGCTAGTGGGTGGTAATACTTATTTCTAATTTGGACTGTTTTCAAGATTAGTTTGCTCATATCAGTGCTTGTCATGTTAAATGTGTTGATGGTGCTAGACAATTTGTGGGTGCTGCCAACCAATACTGATTTCTTATTTGGAATTATCAAGAATATTGTGTATATATCACGGCTCCGGGCTTGTCAGTATAAAAGTGTGGGTGGTATTAAACCATATGTTGGAGTTGCCAAACAATATGTTGGCGGTGCAAGACAATGTGTGGGTGGTGCTAAATAAGTTGTGGGTGGTGTAGCTACATATTAAAAAAATATTTTTTTAAAATTTAGAACTTTCAAGACAATTTCAATTTCAACAATGTGTGGGTTGTACAAGACAATGTGTGGGTGGTGTAAAATAATATTGTGATGGTGCTAAGCAATATGTGGTCTGCACAAAGACGTGAATGGCACTACATATGGGGTGTACACAGTATGTATGTAGGGGAGGTAAATATTTGGTTGGTGGTAAATAATGTATGCAGTGCTAAACACAGGCATGGCGACAGACAATTGTGATTTCAGCGGAAAACAAGCCCGGAATCTGGGGGCTGCAGGTGCCAAGCTACGTCCAGTGAAAATAAATCCGACTGCTGGACAAATCAGTAGATTTCTGCAGATCTGCGGAATATTGCCACGCCTGTAAAGAATACGTTGTTCGACTTACAGCATCCATTCTCATACAGGTGCCGAAATCGGCCAGCTTCAGATGTCCTGCGCCGTCCAACAACATGTTGTCTGGCTTCACGTCTCTGCAACACAACAACACAGAAACATCAGGAACACTACCCTTGAGGAGCTATCAACTATATTTACATGTACCTAATTTTCTATAAAATTCTGGATTAGGCCATTGAAATTTAATTAATTGTTTCTCAGGCACTGTCCACATGTATAAAAATGTTGTACATCAAAAGCATGCGACTGACTATTAATAACATAGCACTTTAGATGTACGCCTAGGCTGCATTTCACGAGACGGTTGTACTGACAGTCTGGGTATAAATCTAACTTTACATCATTTCCTGCTATAGTAAAAGCAAGGTGTATGCCCCGATTTGCACCTGAATTAAAGTACGACCAATATGTGAAATGGAGGTTTACTCAGGTTCTGCTATAAGTTTAAGATCCGTGATTGTTCAGAGTAAATCTATGAAGTCCATTTGATACAAACTACTTTATATATTCACAATTTAAAAAAATAAATCACTCCAAAATCCACTAGTACTTGATAACCGTAAAAATTATCTTGAATTTCTGTGATAAAACTAGGCAACACATATTTTTGGCCGCTATTATACTGCCTAATAATTTTGAATCGTACGTATACCACAGTAATAAATAAATCAACAAAACCAATAAAGTTTCTAAAGTAGGTCATCAATGATAAATATAATGTTGTATTAAAAAAATTAAACTCGTATATTAAATGACAATTTTGATATATTTTAAATTGCATCATAACATTTTACCACACTCATGTGACCTCAATTTCAGACCAATATGTCCCCCAAAAACCTATATCGCTTATTATGCATGTAATACACTAACAGTATTTCAATAATATTACAATGAGCATGATGATACGGTTACAAAGACGCAGCGTGGGGATACGGTTACAACGAACTGAGACAATGACGACTGATTTGGAGGCTAATCACAGCTATCAAAGACTAGCTTGCAACGTGAGCAAGTGGTCGCTACTACTGGTGTCTGTTGAGTCACCACTGTGTCACAGACATTGAGGAAGATGAGTCACAAGGCCAGCTGGCTACAGATTCCTATTCATAGTCACGAAGTGTATTACCAAGACAACAATTATACAATATTATGATGGTACAGATTCCAATATTCCTAGTCACTACGTGTATTATCAAGATCATGATTACAATATTATGGTATGCTTATTATAGTATTTACCTGAGCTACATTAATTACAGGGCCCAATATATAAGATGGCTAAGAACATAGGTGGTTAGGCTTTACTACATTATCTCCTTGACAGGGTTTTAATTAGGGTTCAGTAGATCCATATAATATCTACATGACAACACATATTCCTGATTTATTTATGTGAATAAAATCAGAATGCACATTTTTTTTATTATGAATTTTTCATGCAATAGATATGAGATTCACATTGTATGTATATGGCAACAAATCATATTCCTTACATTTATTCATGTCAATAGATATTATTCGATTGCATATATATTGTCGATAAATATGTTTACATACTATTTGACTTCCCACCTTGTATGCCAATAATGTAGATAGTCTCACAATTGTAATAACAATGACATTGTTCTCAGTTGTGTAACCATTTTGTAATTGAATCAATATTTGTAATAATGTCATCGGTGTTGAAATAATATACTTGCTAAATTGAACCAAACATTAGAAATTCTGCACATTTATACAGACTTTCATTACTAGGATTACAATCATTATAAAACCATCTTCATATAATCAGAACAGAATCTATGCTTTTGTCCAAAGAATGATCACATAGAAATTCTTTGAGATGTAAGTGACTAATAAAATGTAATGTTACTAATTAGAAACATACCGTAATTACCCTAATAATACCATCCCTCTACTAAATTAATCGCTGGAAGAAAAAGAAAAAATTCAACCCTAAAAATACAAACATGACCAATTTTTTTTTAATTGTAATTTTCTAATTATTTGGACACAATCCTTTTTTTTTCAAAACAATTTTAAACATATTTTTTTTTTCTTTTCATTTACAACCATATTTTGTACTTTAAACCTTTCCCTGCTGGATTAGGAAGAGACACTGCTCTTTAGGGAATCCAGTTGCTTCCAGCAGGTAGAGGGTTAATTTGGTTGTCCATAATTATATGAACACAGATCATTTATAATTTTGTATTTTTCGAATATTCCGAACAGCTACATATTTAATTATTTTATCCTGTTCAAATTAGTATGGTAATTACGGTAGCTCACTTAAAATGAACAATTCCTGGAAATACCATCAGTATATTATTATAGACCATAGATCATAATTCTGATAAACAGAAGAAAACAAACTTCATGGTTTAAAAAAAGACTTTATTATCGTAATTAGCCTAATAATTCAAACAGGAGAAACTAATTAAATTTTGTAGCTGCTCGAATTATTAGAAAAATACAAAAATTAAAAAGGATTGGTGTTCGTATAATTAGGGACAACCAAATTAAAGTACAATATATGTTTGTAAATTTTTATTTAATTTTTTTTTAAATTGGGGTTTAGAGTCGCTTTCAAGATTTTTTCACTTATATCACAACTTATCAGTTTAGGCCAGGAGGAAACCCACAACATCCGTTGCGCTGAATGTCGCAGTAAACCTGCAATCACTGGCTGGTATTTGTAAATGAAATGGTAAATTTGTTTTTATTGTGTTCGAATAATTAGAAAATTATATTTTGAAAAAATTGGTCATGTTCGTATTTTTAGGATCAGAAATGATTTTATACGTGTTTGAACTATTAGAGGGTTTGCATTATTAGGGTAATTACGGTATTACAATATTATTATTATCCCTTAGAATACCAGGCAGGTTTGAAATTTCATCAATGTTCATAAACAATTATATTCTGTAAAACAATGTTAGACCATACCTGCATTATCAAAACAACATTCTTATCATGCTTAACCCTCTCCATGCTGAAGGCAACCGGAGATGCCCTAAAGAGCAATGACTGTGTCTAATCCAGCAGGGAGAGGGTTAAACAAACCCAAATTGATTGACTGAAATAGTCCTTTATGCCGCAGAGGGAAAATACCACACATACACAACGACAAACAACCTTAAACTTCCACAGCACAAATCTATGCTATCAATATAATTCTTTCTCATCATATTTTTATATTTGCAGCTGTTATCCGATACGACATTCCATTTGATTGTCCAACATACACAGCAATTCCACATTCATACAACATTTAGAATCTAATTATCAACATAAATCTAGTGCAAAGACTATCAGGCAATTAATAGCGAATGTCATCACATTGCTAAGTGCCTGTATTGATCATATAAACCGAATAAAGATTGTAGATATCAGGGATTTACCGTAGTTTACATAATTAATGTTCCAGTTGTGCAATCAAATCAAGAAGGAAATTAGTTACAATGAGGGGGTTATAGGTTATACACCACTAAATAAATGACAAAGTTAGCGTGTTAGCTACAAATTTAATTATTTTCTCTTGTTCAAATTATTAGGGTAATTACGGTACATGGTGTTGAAATACGCAGGATAAACACTGACAAACGAACTGGAGATGTACAGCGAGAGACTACAGATAAAATATGATCTTATACAGAGCGAGATTCGAACTCGGGACATATGGCTCCAAAGTTCCAACGACATTCCAGTGTGTCCCCTCTCGAGTCAAATGTGTCACCACCGTGACATGATCATACATTGGTACGATTGGTTAGGAAACTATGACCAAGACCTCTCGACCTACTGATTGGACAGGAAACTACGATTTTTTAATTTTTTTTATTAAACTAGTGCATTATGTCATACACAACATGAAACCATGACCATGACCGCTTGACCTACTGATTGGACAGGAAACCATGACCTTCACCCAGATTGGACAGGAAACCATGACCTTGACCTACTGATTGGACAGGAATCCATGACCGTGACCTACTGATTGGACAGGAAACCATGACATTGACCTCTCGACCTAGATTGTACAGTAACGTGACCTTGACCTACCTGTGGACAAATCCCATTGAATGGATGGCGTCGAGTGACAGAACGACCTCGGCACAGTAGAACTTGGCCCACTTCTCAGGAACGTCGTAGTTGCTCATCAGGTTGACAAGATCTCCACCAGGCATGTAGTCCATTACCATGTACAGGAAGCGTTCATCTTGAAATGCGTAGTGAAGCTAGAGGAAAACAACACAAAAAAATGTATTGAAAGTTGCATGAGAATTGCACTGCACACCCTTCCACTAAAAGACCAAAGTGTGGTGGTAATGATCTGTCACAGGGCTCCACATTAACACATTGTCTTGGCTGTCAGATGGGGCTGCTTGGGGGTCGTGACAGCACTACGCTTTTTCAGTCAATAAATGGGTATCCTTTCTTGAAGCTCTTGTATCTACTAAGAGCCTAAGGCACTTACGAGAGCGGTATGATCTGGTAGTGGATATGAGCGATACCCAGAGCTTTGTGAAAGAGCGCCCTGATGTAGGCCTATAACTTCAAACTCAAAGAAAGAAAAATAAATCTATACTAAATAATGTTCGTATATCGCCAGAAAACTGACAAGCCATCAAATAAAATAAAATTTTATTGATAAATTATCTTTGGCATGCAGACAGACTTCTGTTTCAAGCAATGATTAAATGTCATTTTTACTTAATATTCGGTTTAGGCGCAAATTAAAATTGTGTTAAATTGTACTTTTAGTTGAGAATGTGAATGCGTCAAATATGTGTCTCAAATAACATAGTTTTTTTGCTAAATTATTAGTAATATTACCACAACTGCCTTATTACTGCTCTCACAGATAATACTGACAGTGGTATGTTTATACATATTCAACATATAGAAAATGTTAAGTTTAGTTTAAAAGTTGCCATATTCAGGGTACAATTGCCTTGATTCATGCCTGGCCCTGATATTACGAAACATTTTGAGTACAATTTCATCCTCAAGCTAAGATGTTACATGGAAATTTGTGATTAAAACCTCGAGTGTAGCACAAGTTCGTGCTAAAAAAAATTCGTTACCATTTCATGTCTTATTACCAACTACACCAGCATACTTTGCATGCGCCCATTTATTTTACATTACATGTCAATATGTTCAGTGAGCTCTTGTGATGGAAGAGAACAGAACTAGAGATCGTTATTATATCAATTTTGATATCGAACCAAAGGAGATCACTAACATATAATCCATAAATTATCAATAAATATCTCATAAATATCTTCTCAGTGACCACCAAACAAATATAAATATAATGACCCGTGGATGCTAAAATAAAATAAAATAATAAATATATAAATAAAATCGATGGAATGTAATTAGTTTTCACTCAGATTATGAATTTGACAGTACCATATATTGAATTCACTGCGCTCTTGTTGTATCCATCAACACCTATGTATTCTAACCATGTGTCAGAACCAAGTGATTTATTAAATAATCAATTCTGAAATGACATGACTCTACAAGTGAGTGGGTAATTATCGCCATTAATTGAACAATGTATATAGAAGATCTACGACAAGTCTGGCTTGCTTTAAGAATACAATCATTCAAGGGGTAGGTGGTGTCACACTGGTAATACGTTTGGACTACGGAGCCGAAGGTCCGTGTATTGGTTCAAATTCCGTCCCGGAATCCCAGCATCATTGTCCGTGAAAGTTACCTTTCTAGCGCGATCATGATGTAATGCTTGTACCATGGCAATGCAGTTATCATTCTTTGTCTGTCAGTACCAGCCGGTGCTCACAGACACAGGTTTACTGCAACATTCAGCAGTACAGGTGTTGCAGGTTTCCTCCTGCCACAAGCCGTAACATATGTGAACAAATCTTGAGAGTGGCTCTAAACCCAAATTAAAAATAAAAATATAATAAAATATGCACAATCTACAGAAGATCTACAAGCCTAGGCAGGCTACTAGCTTTGAGATTGCAATCAGTCACTTGTACCCCTCATACATTAGCCACTGTGGTTGAAGGGAAATAGGTATGCTCACAGTATGGTGTAGTAAAGGCACCTAGCAAGTAGGCATGGCATACTTGAAGGCAGGCATGATGTATTGAAGGCAACCAGGCATGGTGCATTGAAGGCAACTAGACTTGGCATATTGAAGGCAACTAGGCATTGTGTATTGAAGGCAACTAGGCATAGTGTATTGAAGGCAACATGGTATGGTGTATTGAGGACAATGAATGTGTATTGAAGGAAAACTAGGCATGGTGTATTGAAGGCAACTAGTTATTGTCTATTGAAGGCAACTAGTTATTGTGTATTAAAGGAAACTAGATGTGCCATACTAGTTAACTAGTCAACTAGTTATGGTGCAATAAAGGCACTGCAGGCATATTACATATTGAAGGCAACTAGGCATGGTGTATTTGACAGCCACTTGGCATGGAGTACCTTCCAGAACTTGTATATACATAGGCCTGTTACAGCATTGGCATATTAAACCACTGGGCGAGCAAGAAGCACAACTTATAGCTGTGGGAGGTTATCATGCACGGTCTTCAGCACATGCTATAGTGTGCAACCCGAGATACCACCAAGGCAGGTTTTTACAGAGATCTTTCCAACACTGTGTAATGTACGTTGAATAATGCCATCTAGCTGGTAATTATCATGCTTTGAAGCTGTGCCAAATTCCTCAATGAACATGGAGCTGGCTAATAAATTGAGGAGAAAAAATATATGATAAGTTGTTGATAAAAGAAATCGCTGTCAATAAAAGTGTGTGAAGTGGTTTGTGTGTGGTATGTGAAGTGGTGTGTGAAGTGGTGTGTGTGTGGTGTGTGTGTGGTGTGTGAAGTGGTTGGTGTGTGGTGTGTGAAGTGGTTAGTGTGTGAAGTGGTTAGTGTGTGAAGTGGTTGGTATGTGAAGTGGTATGTGAAGTGGTTGGTGTGTGTTGTGTGAAGTGGTTGGTGTGTGAAGTGTGTGAAGTGGTTGGTGTGTGGTGTGTGAAGTGGTTAGTGGTTGGTGTGTGGTGTGTGAAGTGGTTGGTGTGTGGTGTGTAAATGGTTGGTGTGTGGTGTGTGAAGTGGTTGGTGTGTGTTGTGTAAAGCGGCTGGTGTGTGGTGTGTGAAGTGGTTGGTGTGTGGTATGTGTGGTGTGTGGTATGTGAAGTGTGAAGTGGTTGGTGTGTGGTGTGTGAAGTGGTTGGTGTGTGGTGTGTTAAGTAGTTGATGGGTGGTGTGTGAAGTGGTTGGTGTGTGTTGTGTGAAGTGGTTTGTGTGTGGTATGTGAAGTGGTTGGTGTGTGGTATGTGAAGTAGTTGGTGTGTGAAGTGGTTGGTGTGTGGTGTGTTAAGTGGTTGGTGTGTTGTGTAAAGCGGTTGGTGTGTGGTGTGTGAAGTGGTTGGTGTGTGGTGTGTGAAGTGGTTGGTGTGTGGTATGTGAAGTGATTGGTGTGTGGTGTGTGAAGTGGTTGGTGTGTGGTGTGTGAAGTGGCTGGTGTGTGGTATGTGAAGTGGTTGGTGTGTGTTGTGTGAAGTGATTGGTATTATATTTATATGAAATGAGACGCTGAAATGCTTTACTCCAGTAATCCAGACTTGTTTAGCTGATGTAGGAGGATATTATGAACAGAATAATTTAGGCAAAAACAAGGTGTGACCCATTTTAAAATTTATTTTAATTTTATTTTTAAATTGTGGTTTAGAGTCGCTTTCAAGATTCTTTCACTTATACCAGAGCTTGTCAGAAACCTGCAACATCCGTAGTGCTGAATGTTGCAGTAAACCTGCAATCACTGGCTGGTACTGACAGACCAATGATGATAACTGCATTGCCACTACAGACAGCGCATACTATCAATATCGCGTCAGAAAGGTAACTTTCGCGAACATTGATGCCAGGCTCCCAGGGCGGGATTTGAATCTGGAACCTTTGGCTCCGAAGTCAAATGTCTACCACTGCGCTACCATCCACCCTACCCACATTATACTCCAGGTATACAGTCCAGTGTTCTATCTAGATAGGTATACACTCCAGGGTTCTATCTAGACAGGTATACACTCCAGTGTTCTATGTAGACAGGTATACAGTCCAGTGTTCCATGTAGACAGGTATACAGTCCAGTGTTCTATGTAGCTGGATGAGTGAGTGATTATGAAGTTTAACGTCGCTGTGGGAATCTTTCACCCATTTGCGACGAATTTCAGGTATACAGTCCAGTGTTCTATATAGACAGGTATACAGTCCAGTGTTCTATGTAGACAGGTATACAGTCCAGTGTTCTAAGTAGACAGGTATACAGTCCATCACTCACCTGTACGATCCACTCACTGTTGGCGTTGGCCATGATTTCCCGTTCCTCCCAGAAAAATGCTGAATCTGAACGCTTTATCTGAAACACAAACAAATTTACATCAAATTAAATCATTATTAACATATCTGAATGCTTTATCTGAAATATGATCAAGTTTACATTAAAATCAAATCATTGTTAACATGTTGACACAACTTGGACAGGACAAATTGTTGGCATCAGTTGAATCAATTCAGTTTAATTTAGTATGATTTCATTCTAAACGTTTGTTCACAAATTTTCATATTAAAGTTGAGCATGGCATCTTACTAAAGATGTTTCGTCATCTCAGGGCCAGTTCACTAATTAAATTATTAATGAAACGCATACACATAGATATGGTTTGATCTGATAATTTCCACCAACAGCAAAAACTGGAAAGTCTAACTGCTCGCATCACATCCATAATAAATACTAGTGAGGTACAGGTTCCCCATCATATGAACATTGTATACCCTCAACAAATATTGCAGTGCAATAGTCCTAATAAAAATGTATCGTTGCAGGCCTAATTATTATATGTCGTTAACCCTCTCCCTGCTGGATTAGGCAAAGGCACAGCTCTTTAGGGCATCTCTGGTTGCCTTCAGCATGGAGAGAGTTAAACAACCATGTTTAAATGCTATAAATGATCAGGGCCCTAGATAATGACATATTTTAGTACAATTTCATGCTCAAGTTTATTATGGGAATTTGTGAATAAAACGTTGAATTGAGCTTGAAATCGTACTCAAGAACGTTTCGTAATCTCTGAGACAGATTTCTGCAGACTAGTCTTGAGGGGTGGGGGGTGTGGGTTGGGTGTAATATCTAATGTACCCAATATATAACTACTGTATGTAACCAAATCCTGAATGCCTAGATGCTGCATCCGTCTTATCAACTGCTGTTGAAGTGAGCCCCCTGGACTTATACCCCACGATATACGCTATCATTATTCTTCATACTAGCATCAACCTCAATACAGAGGGTGTCATTATTGTTGTGAGAACGTGACAGGTTTTTATGTCATTTATGTGAAAGTAAATATTAATGTAAGTGTCTCACGTTCATATAATGTCTCATTATGAAGCGGTGGGTACAGGCTTACTGGATGCATTACATAGTAAACATTCCACTCTCCGATTGGTATTCAATATTCAGGTGTGAGACAAAATGATGTGGTATTAATACATTTCTATATGTCTTACATACAGCAGAAAGACCGAGTATATGTCCATTACTGAGAGGTCCATTACTGAGAGGTCCATTACTGAGGTCCATTACTGAGAGGTCCATTACCGAGAGGTCCATTACTGAGAGGTCCATTAGGTCCATTACTGAGAGAAGGTCCATTACTGAGAGGTCCATTACTGAGGTCCATTACTGAGAGGTGCATTACTGAGAGAAGGTCCATTACTGAGAGAAGGTCCATTACTGAGAGGTCCATTACTGAAAGGTCCATTACTGAGAGGTCCATTACTGAGAGGTCCATTACTGAGAGGTCCATTACTGAGAGGTCCATTACTGAGAGGTCATGGAGAGGAGGGGCCATAGCCAGCATGGCTCAAGTGGTAGAGTGTATGATTCCCAATCAGAAACAATGAGTTCAATCCTGACTAATGTCAAAATATTTTATAATGTGGAAGCGATGGTTGTTTGAAGAGTACAAGTCAAAAACTCTACACTACTATGACACACAATTTTACAATACTACGACAATATTCTGATAATGAATCGCACAACTCTACATTATTGAGAGGTAATGAACAGATTTCCTATGCTAAAGCGGAGCAACTGTTGATATGTTGATCTTCATGTGCTAAATTCCATGACAAGTATACAACTTCTAAGTGCTACGCAGTATTACATTGTTGGCTGGTGACAATAATATAAGCGTATACTCATTTTATTTCTATGTTTGGAATACAGCTTATTATATATAAATTGTGACATATTCAAAATCTTGTTTTGCAATGTGGTAACATCTGGCATGACACAATGAAATTATCATAATTAATATTTAAGGCCAAAGTTATTTAATTCCCTGGTTTACGGATCCGATAACCAGATTTTTTCCACTTTGGAAAATAAAAATACTTATTTTTATTATATTCTGCCAACAGTGCACAGACAGATAGATAGACAGACAGACAGACACAGACTACACCAACATCCACTATTAATCTATGCTTCATTAACTGCGAGTACAAATAGCTATAGATTTCTTGCGAGTTTCTCAGAATTTCCGTTATGTAGTAATTAGTCCTCATTATCCTTCCAAGGAATACCAACATGGAATCCACACCTTGTAAATATTAGAACCCAGGATCCATCACTCTCAAAAGAAACAAAACCCCTGTTTATTTATAAATCATCCCTTTTCTTGACAACAGCAAAGTTTCTCTTAGATAGAAGCTACTACTGTTCAGTTCAAATGGCACCATGTCTACTCTGTGAATACCTAGAAGAAACATATTTATTTATAAATAAACATACCCTCCTTCACAGCAACAGCAATGCTTCTTAGACAGAAGCAACTAGCGAGTGATTATTGCGTTTAACAATGCTGTGGGAATCTTTCAACCATTTGCAATGATAGAAGCTACTACCGTTCAGTTCAAATGGCACCAAGTCTGCTTTGTCAAGACCTAGAAACCCAGATAACAAAACAAAAATTGTTATAAACCTCCACAACCCCACCCAAAAACCGACCGCTCCTATTCCCCTTTGCAACAACAGTAAAGTTTCTTAGATATAAACTACTACCATTCAGTTCAAATGCCATCAAGTCTACTTTGTCAAGACTTAGAAACCCAGAAAACGACAGAAACTTGGAGTCTTCTGGCTCAGCGCAGTGTTACCTTACAGCTTCCTGGACAAACACGAAGCTCGTGCTAAACCAAATATCAACAGATCAAGCAAGCTCTTCCAAGTACAACAACAATTGTGAGGTTTTTTCCCCCCTCTCCGACTCCAAGCGTACTTGTTTTCGCAACAAAGCCCAGAAACTAGCGCTTTAAATTTGGCTAGCTCCGAACACGTTAAACGCAAACATCTTGTCCAGTTTGGGTAAAAAAGAATATTACGGGGGAAATTCTTGCAATAAGATCCAATGAGGCTGGACTTATCCTTGCTTTTCATCTGACTACAATTTTATCATTATTCGAGAGCAGAAAACTGAGCTTTCCCTTTCAACTGACAAACGTCCAATGTTAGAGAAGTCGTAACTGACACTGTGTGTGCGTGTGTTTAGGCTTGGAGGTCGAATAGCAGGTACACGCCGGTATGATGAAATAACTGCTAACGATAAACAGACACCAATATGTATATATAGCCATTGTTGCCCATCACAAAAGAAGAAGAAATCTTCAGTATGCTGCTATTTGATAATTTAGGAAACCTGTCAATAGCAACAATTTGGTCGTCAATCAAAATGATCTGTGTATTTAGTTAAAGCAACAATGGATACTTTATTATTTAATGTAACAAAATGAAATTTATTAATAATTTGTTAAATTATAATCTTTTGTTTACCAACATTTTTTAAAAAGAAATACATCATATTAAAAAAAAAATTAAAATTAAGAATTGATGTGATTTTATTTTTGTTCACTGAAGCATGAACAATTTAGTGGTTAGTTTCTTTAATTTATTTTATTTTATTTGGAACCAACGTTTTGGGAATATTTCCCCCTTTCTATCATCATCTGCTTAGCAAAGAATCCACACAATTATTTTGGTGTATACTTTAACTATCGTATGTTTTTGACATACAGGTGAAAAATAAAATGCACACATTTGACAATTAATTTATCCATTGTCAAATTCACTGCACTACAGTTCAAAAGATATTAAATTATGTTAAGTTAACAACAAATGGCGCCCGACCTCAAAATTACCAGGCAGCTTGCTCCTATATATTTATAGGAAGACAATGGAGCTAAAGTAAACTCAAGGCTAAATCTTTTCATGTGAATCTTTGTGTGGTTCTCACATATCACATTGCCCGCAGCCGCATTCTTCTGTATCCCAGTCTAGCTCAGTACCTGTACATGAATGTTCATCCATATTTCAATTGCTGGGAGCCATGTGGAATGAATACAAAACCACAAGTCTGTGTGACTGTGTGTGTCTCTGTCTCTCCTCGCTACCTCCCTCTTTCCATCCTCTATCAATCATCATCACTTTCCCCCCTATTCCTCTCTCTCTCCCCCCCCCCCCTTCTCTAATTTTGTTAAAGATTGATTTTATTTTTATTTTTTTTAAATTGGGGTTTAGAGTCGCTTTCAAGATTCTTTCACTTATATCACGACTTGTCAGTTTATGGCAGGAG
>JAUTBT010013939.1:0-23125 GCA_032361225.1 Lepetodrilus schrolli
TTCATATTGTATAGTTAATTAATTCATCGTCATGTATGGGTGAAAGATTCCCGCTGTGACGTAAAACAGTAATTCACACACACACACACACACACACACACACACACACACACACACACACACACATACACACATATCCACTGCTACTATAGGTCTTACAATACTGCCTACAGTTGTAATGTGTTCTCATCCCCCAATAAACGGATCATTGAAATGCTGAATACTAGCTCTATATGTCCACTGTACATAAATACTATTACATTTGTTTAAGCAACAAGTAACAACACTATTGGACACACTATATATCTGGCTAATTGTATTGAATAAGAACACATTATTCAGACAACAATGTAGGCAGTGTTACAAGTATGTACGTCAACGCTGTATTTGACCAGGCCTGATTGCTGCCTGATGTATGGAGGAGGTCAGGTGTTAGGTTGGGATTGTTAAAGACCATAGGCGAGAAGGAAACTGTGAATGCAAAATGGTAGACAATACTTGATTGGTTCAACAACTTGATTTACAACAAGTATTTTCAATACTGGCTTTACTGAATGACAATTGAGATAATGATGAGGTGGCAATTTGTGCTAGAATAGTCACCCCCCCCCCTCCCCTCCCCTGAAAACTGACAGGTAAAAAGGTGGTATTTGGGTGTTCTTTAGGAACAAAGGTAGATGCATGCATTGTCTACTCACCTGTGACACAATGTTTGTTTTACCTGGCCTTAATTACTTTCCATCTTTTGTGATGGGGAAGGTGATGATTGTAATGTACACAGACTTTGGATCAAGCAGTTAGTGATCTTTGTCAACTACTTGTGAGGTTTATGACATTTAAATTAGCTGATTCTGTCAAGATGTAATAAGAAGATTGCTCATTTCAGTCACTTTATATGATCATGTTGACCAATTAGGCCTATTTCAGTCCAACTACTGTTGGGATTGTGCAAGGTTGCATACTGTGGCCTACTGATTTTAGCAAGGTATTGTACACAGTTGTTTTTTCATATCTGGGGAATACATTTTCAGGATAGCATTTATTTATTACAATTGCATATTCAACACAAATTTAACTTTCCAAATCATGACCTGTTTGTTTGTACATAATATTACTTTACAATTGTGCAAAAGCCAACTCATAGGAAAACTTCCGGCCTTTACAAATAATTATTTTAAATAGGTGTACCTGTTCAGTCTCTCCACTATGAACTAGAATACCTGCATTCCATTCTCAGACTGATAACAGACATTTTTAGTCTTGGTCTAGTAATCTGAACAATTACAAATATATTAATAGATATATCGATTTCAAGATGGTGTGTAGTTCGCAATGCACAACTATCTGTTCAATGGCTTGAGAAAAAAAAATTGCTTTAAAGGTAATGCACTGGTATTGTCAATGAGGTGTTACCTTTGTGCAACCTGCCCTACCTGTATCTACCTGTCTAGAATGATACCCGACAAGGTGAGGAAACCCAGGTGCCAACAATCAGGGAGATTGTATTGTTTCTACTGGATCGGCATTCATAAGAACGTGTCATTTGTGCAGGGTGCGTGTAAGGATGACTTCAAAACTGTTATCATTGATGTCATTGGTGTGTCAGTTGGAGGCCATGTAATTGGTCGCAGTCACGACATTACGAAAACTAACTGCATGCATTTCAAATCGCGGTAATCCCCCACAATAGATCTGTTCTAGCTCACCCCCATGTTGCGAGTTACCCCAGGAAGCGAGGGGACAAGATAAGGGATAGGCACTGTCAGTAATAGGCCTGCACTTGCCCACCCCTATGTGTCTCGCCCCTATGTGTCTCACCCCTATGTGTCTCACCCCTATGTGTCTCACCCCTATGTGTCTCACCCCTACGTGTTCTCGGAGGCACAGTCCTGTGGGCTTAGTCTCGAGGCGAGTCTCGTGACAACAACCTTTGTTTGTAGTAGAGATCAGCGCTTCTATCAAACACAAAATAACTCTTTAGTCGGGGGAAATGTCAATGCATATTAAATTTACAATAAATTTGAACCCTTATGAAAATGTCCGAGAATTTTGTTTGTAACTTTTAAATGCACGACTGTCAATTTTTAGGTTTTCAAATGATAGTTGACAATTCAGATGTAAGTGTGTTTGTGCTTCCTGTCAATTACTGTATTCCTTTATCTGTGCCTGAACACATGGGATATTGTAAGAGACTTTCTATATGACACAGGGAAGCACAGGGTCACATGTTTTTTACACCGACATTCCTCTCATCATGGGATATATCTAGGCAGAATAATATGTGGAAACATTCACTATCATTATATGCAGAAAGTTCAAACATTGATCAGTATCTGTACAACTTCACATAAACTTGTGCATACTTCCTAACTGTAGTGTTAAAACTGCTAATTTGCTTTTTTTTCTGTTTTTATTTTTTTGGAAACTGAAACATTTAAAATATACTTTAAATTAACAGAAGTCAAATACAATGTACTTTAAAATTAACAGAAGTCAAAAACAAGTTTTATTGAATTTATGCCATATTATATTATATTTTGTATTTAGCTGTATTTCAAAATAAGTTCCATGTTAAATTGTTTAGAGTATTATTGGGAGGTATATATGGGAGTTTTTAGTATTGTATCTATATAAATTTAGCTCTAAAGCAACCAGGATGACGATTTCAATGAGAAACAGAATTACCTTTTAAATCTATTCAATTATATAGATACTTTTATTAATGTTTTTTTCCTCATTCAAGTCAAGATACTCTTTAGATGACTTTTGTAGTCACATTCTGCCACCTACATTTAGAGATCTTCAAATACATTTGTGCTACTCTTTGATGGATGCCATTTCGACAAACTTTGTTACTCGCCAAGATCCATTGATGAATCACAAGTTTCAATTTCAAGTACGAAACATTACAAATGCTTCATTGAAAAAGAGATATTTGTGATACAAATGTAGATGTGTATATCGGAAATACTGGTAGGGCAACAAGTGCAATGGGCTTGCTTCACTGGACTCGGCCATTGTCGGCACACAGAGACCCAGTGAATACTCGCAGCTAATAACTGCCGCATCATGTGTTCGTCAGCGAGCAAGGTTGTCTCCTCACAATGCTCTCAGCCGTGTGTGTCTGCTTTCTCGTGTGCCCCCAACACATCTTGGTCCGCGATCATTGTCCGCCGAGATACGTTCCCAAGCGCAGTCAAAATTATCACCAAAAATAGATGCTATAGTGTCATTTTTGTGGTAAATTGCATTCGGGTGTCCCAGCAATCATGTCAAGTGAACCCAGGACGATTGAAATACCCCATGTAATTGATCGTCTCTGCTACATTAATGTCTAATGCGATACGTATAAACGTGTTGTCCAGGATTCATTGAAATTCACCACCATCTCCATTCTCCCAGAGAACTTGAATACATAAATATTTTAAAACTGTCTATTATTTTCACGTTGGATATAATTTATATTTCAAATAAATGGCCAACTAGATATGAAAATGTCACGCTTGTACCCGTTGAGCCCACCTTTTGTAAGGTACACATATGTACTTGTATTCATTTAACAGAAAGTGAGGATTATCGACAGAACGTGTATTAATATTAAATTGATAAATTTATTATTTCCTTGAATTCATAAATCTCTGATAGTGATTACAAACCCCCTGGTAGTGATTACAAGCACCTTACCGAGACCCAGCCCACCCATTGTTAAAGCATCATTCCCTTCTTTCAGCCTTTCCAAATTAATCGTCAAATCGGTTCTCTCATCTTTGATTTCACAAGCACCCGAGAACGTGATGCTACAATATCTTCTTCCACCCCTCCCACTTTCATCCCCACCCCCATGGCTTCTAATTGCCACAGCTGATCCGCATCCCTTCTCCCCCCTCCCCCTCAAGCACCTGAACGAGGTCTCCCCACCCATTTTTTATCTTAGGGGGGGGGACAATGGTTATGAGGAAGCGTAGTCCTGCTGTATCAGCAGTGTGTGGAGGACCAGGCTGAGATGCGAGTCCGACCCGTGGGTAAACAATTAGCTCTATTATGACACGTTAGCATGGATTACCGTGGGTTACAGGTAGCGGAGGGTGATGGCTAGGCAGCGTGGGTAGCGCACAAAGATGACGGGCAGCTGGTGGTGCCACCTGGTAGGATATGAGAGCCAGAGAAGGAGTGTGTGTTGATGGTGTATTACAATAGCCACTCTTCACGTGCAATCTTCAATACACCACGCGGACATTCGTAGCTGTCTTCTTTGTTGCCATGCTCGCGTTATTTTCAAATTTGTTATTGTTCATATTTCCACCAAAGATCGCGTCAGAAATCTTGACTGTTCACTTTTGATTTTATATCAAAGAGAAATATTAATGTTTTAGCACAAAATCATAAATGATTTGATTTATTTTTTTACAAAGTTCGACCAAATTATGGAAACATTTTTTTTCTTGATTCCATTTAAATGGAATTGGATATATAACCAGAATATATATTTCCTCAGAAATCAGTTTTACAGTACCCCAATTCTAAACATTTAGTATAAAGTATCTACTTTAATGTATGATATATCAGTCAATTAACTGGATCTGAGAAGTGGACATCAGTGTAAGAGGATATGATTTGATGATCCTAATAAAGAATCAATTAGATTGTTATCTGTGTGTAGTGGACAGTCTCATCTTTAGCCCAGGGGTATTCAGAGGTATTCAGAGGTATTCAGGGGGCGGCATGGTGCAGACAATACGCAGACGATATTCCAACAATGCCTCCACCATGCTGGTCAATATTTCTGATTGTCAATTTGGCTGGTACATCCCTTCTTTTATTCCTCCCCCTAGAGAAACACATTATCTCTGTCAGCGCCCAATAAGTGTTTTCACATATTTAATGTTTTAAGTTGACTTGACCAGCATGCACCAGTGGCCAGCAGATGGCACTGTGAAGAAAAATCACTGCCATCAGAAGAAATGATTGTCAATGCGGCAGAGTATTCTATTTGTGGAACGATGCTTCTTTGTAATGAGTCGGGCAATTGTCCACGAGTGTCGGCCATGTTCTTTACGATTGGACGCTGTGAGGTCATGAGAGAGGTCGTCGATATCTATGTAACGTTTTTGGAGTGGGACTGACCAGCGATGAATGACCGGAGGTTTATTTGCAACCTCTGACCGTTTCTTTTATTGTGTCATTCATACTTCTGTCGTATCACCTGCCACACGTGATTCGGTTAGCGAACCACAGACAAACTTTTTTAAATAATATTTTGATGCTTTGCTAATTTTTTTTAAATTGCTATTACTTTTCAACTTAGTATTTCAGTATACAGTACTTTTCATTAAAACAAATAATTATTATTACAAATACTAATTAATAACAATTAATTTACATAAAATACTAAATATCAATTTTGATTTGTTAGCATTCCTAGTTAATTTTCCTTTTATTTGATAAATCAGCCCAAATCATTATGTGTACCTCCCCTCATTTTACCTAGTTGTTGCTTCCCTTCCCACCTCCTTATAATGCCTTTCCCCCCTTTTGGGGTCATTACCACTGGCTGGTATAGGGACAGGTATTAAGTACCACCTCCAGTCATAAACAGGTATCAGTAGCGGTGCTATAGCGAGGCCCTGCGATATCTTCGTGTTGATTGACAGGCGACATTGATTACAATACCGCTAATTACCACGGTAGCCTATCAAACACCCAGGCCATAGCAGGCTCCACTGTCAGTGGGAGGAGCTTACAACTACCTGTAATCAATGCAAGCTCACAATAATAAAAAAAAATGTTTTGAGAGATAGAAACATTAAGACTCTCATGAGCTGGCTGGCCGTTCAATATTTGGTGATACTGTTTCATGGATATATGGTCTCTTGCCGAGAAACTTATTCATGCGGATAGCGGATTCTACTCAGGTAGTTATATATAGAGATACTTTAGAAGATTCGTAGATGTAATTCGTTAGCTAAATATATGCTACATTGTTGTCAGTTTCAGAGATAAAGGAAGGAATTGATATGATATTGAGCTGTTAATATTGATGATCTTTTAAGAGGATCAGCATTGTATTATGTCTCTACACTTGTCTATTTCCTTTGTCATTATCGAGAAAAAAAAGGTCTTTCTTTTATTTCATAGTATTTTAAGCCTAGCTGCCCCTCATAACTCTTTCCCCCACCCTTGCCATGACCCACCCCCCTACCTGAGCTGACTACACAAAAACTCGCTGTTGACAAAGATTGTCACAGATGGTGAAAGCTAGTACTTGATCCAAGGCTAAAGGCAATATTTATGATAGTCAAGATTACGAGTTTTATTTCCCTTGCCACGAGTTTCATCTAACTAGACGAAGATAAAACATTTTCTGAGCCGTCACATATATGCAGGTGTTTTTTTTTATCCCAGCTGTTCTATGTCTGAATCTTTAGTGACGCCTGAAAGGATGACATATGTGATAGCTGAGATTTACCTGTGTTTTACCTGTAATTTACCTGTAATTTACCTGTGGAATAATGAGGATGGTATGTTGAGGGGGACACTTCAGGTGCTGGTGATATTAAGGTGGATGTGCCAACATATGCTCATTTGTATGACAAATTAGTTAATTGATGGGTCTTTAAAAGCCTGATGTGGTTTTCGTCATGTTTCTGAAATAGCATTATACTGGTCAGAACCCCACCTGTCAGTCTAATGCACTTCAAGCAACTCCTTTGTTTCCTAACAATTAATTGACTGTAATTGGAGTTTTATCTTTTTCTATTAAAATAGTTATTGAAAGATTTTAAAATGATCTGCATTGTAGCTCTGGTACAAAAACACTAGCATGAAAACAAAGACCCTAGAGTGCTTTGGGAAAGTATTTGCTATTAGAAATTCATGATTGTGAAGTGATTGTTGATAGCCTTAATAAAAATAACCCTCTGGCTAAGGTACTTGCTGGTTTAATTGATTAGAAAATTGAAAATCTTTAATTTCTCTAAACAGATTCAAATTAATATGCTATTGGTAACAATTTTAAACAATTTTGTATGGACTATATGTGTGTAAATAATATGTGGAATATATTATTAAATATAAATATTATGATGTGTATTCTCTTTATAAAATTCTGGTGTTTATAATAGTCCTGTATGCTTTTCATTTCATTTCATTTAAAATTTATTTTTATTTAAAATGTATTGAAAAAATCATTATAAATTATTTTTGTGTGATTTGCAACAAATTGAACACTATTGACCCATCCGTTCTCTATTTAATTACAATGGATATAACATTGTATGGTCAGTGGGTACTGTGTTATTACAGCCAGGTTGTGAACATTCCAGATGTTTATTTCGTAATGACCACTGACTGTTACTGTGGAAGTCTATCAGTCTCATTGTTAAACCTGTTAATATCTCCACAGCCAATCGGCAATCAGACGGTTCCCTACTTTAATTTTCAGTTCTAGTGTGTCTGTCCTCTACCCTAACCTGGGCTTAGTAGATTGAATGTTATGACTTGACATTCTCGTCATTTGTTAACTTTAAAAAGCCCAATGTCACTGTCTCACATACTCATATTTAGGAATGTAGCAACTGCATATGGTAAAGTACTTCCACATCACTAAATCTAGGAGATTTATGGAAGCTGTTGTTTTTTGGTTATATTCTAAATTTTGTATGCGTGTGGCATTATTTGAAGCTTATCTTGGATAATGAATTTTATAAGGTTTGTTTCAATTTTAGATATACTGTCATTGTTTGGGGAGTATTTGTTTCTTATTTAAAAAAATTCATATTCTGAAATGAACATTTTAAGAAAAACATATCCTAAAACAAGCATTTATCCTGAAATCGCCCACAGAATTAGCAAATTTTCTATTATTTTGTATTTGGTTGTCCTTGATTTCTGTCCCATTTATCCTAAAATTGTCTACAGGATTAGCGATTTTTCTATGAATTGGACATGAATTGTCCTTGATTCCTGTCCAGTAATCAATGTTTTGTTGGTTCCAGAAGACAGAAGCTACTGTTGCCCCGACTGTGGAGAAGTGTTCCGGTCGAAGGTTTCACTGCGACGCCACCAGACGTATGTTTGCGGTCGATCAGCTGCCCTGTACCACGCCATGACCCGTGATTCACTGGATCACGACGTTGAAAGTAAAAGGTGAGGCATTCCACCCAACTAGTTATCAATGTAACACCTTTGGCATTCCTGACAACTAGTTATTATCAATGTAAAGACTTTGAGAAGTTCTGCGCTGAAGAGAAGGGGGAATTATTCAGTATGTGTTTTGTTTTCATACATGCACAAATCCATTTTACCTAGGCAGGAATCTTGGGTTTTGATAGGTGGGCTTACAACTGAATGGCAATTAATTTTATGATGTTTTTGATTTAATGTTCTGATTAGACCCACCGATATCATTGGCTCAAACACCAGTATTTGTTCAGTATTTCATGATAAATTTGATTATTTATCCTCAGTTTCAAGCAAGAAATCACATGAAAAATGTTATAATACTGCGTAAGTCAATATACTATAAGCATGGAAGAGAAATTAATTAATTACAATTAGATCCAAATGTCAAACTAACTGAGTGGGCTTGAAATGGTGTGGATTTTAATGCAAAGGTTTTGCTTAGTGATTCACAATGAAAAAGTGTTGTTTTGGCATGTCGAGAGTTTCATTGTTGAACATAGCCGTTTTGTTGACGCATCTTGATCAAGTTTTATTTTGTATTTGTGAATGGCAGGTAATGCATGGATTTCGTGTCTGTAAAAATATATTTTGAGTTAAAACAATTTTTGTCCAAACTCCTTGCTTGCAAATTGTTTCATAAAAAATAATTATAGAATTTTAAATTAATGTTCCCGTTATTCCCCCTAAATATTGTTGTGTTTGTGTATTTTTCCAAATATATATATTAAGTGAAATCTTTATTGACAACACTGTGTATCAGTTAGCATGCATAGCTATTGAATAGTTGTATACATTGAATGTTCTCAATTCAATAGGTATAGCAATTGTTGTACAAGATAATATATGCCATATATTGAAATGGTATTCCAAATACATGGAGGTCTGAAATATCTTGTTTCTGTGTTCACCCAACAGTACTAAGTTAATCTGGAAATTATATCCACAATAATAAGTACATCTGTTGAATATGAAAAAAAAAATCAATACCACCCTTTCTATCAACAAGTGTCTGGTTTTCGATTCCCTCCTAAGCTGATTTTGCCATCACTGCTAATCTATAATGCTAACGCTAGACACCAGTCAGCTGTGTCTGTGGACCTTTTCAACATGGAATTGATAGATTTGTTCAATCCTCCAAAATCTCAGGGCCTCTCAGTACAGAGGATTTGCCCTAAATCAACTTTAGTTTATGAAATCCTGTCTCCATTGCCTTCAACTGATAGCATTCCTTTTATTGGCAGTCAGAGAAAAAATGTCAATTGAACAACAGATAAAGATATCCAATTGAAAAATCAAAATTCATAATTTCAGCTTGTTTAGAAAAGTTGTCACTACCGTAAACTGATAATGTAGGAAATGTGTGCGATGACCTGTGGGTCAAGACATGATATCAGAGCTTTGTAGGACTAGAAGTGATTATTACGGAGAAATACTCCACCGGCTAGCCATGTATGATCAGCCAACAAATCCTCAAAATTCCAATAAAAGTTTGCAACACAACTTCCGCCAGATAGACTTAACACCGAGAGGGAATGATCTCAATCCCCTCGTCAACAAATCACTGATTTTGAGTGACAGGAGGGCAGACCACCGACAGCCAATAAGAGACTAGGGAGGCTAGGAGGATGCCCGGGTTCGCTGATGATAATAGCCGTCCCTCGCTGTGAAGTGACAAGCAAAGAAGTATTGACAATGTCAGATCGCTGGAGCACTCAGTCGGTCGCGGGGCTGATAGCAGTAGAGGCGCCCTCTATAACTGTCAACTGTCGGTGGGGTACCCTTTATTGAGTCGGTGGCGTGGGTAGAGTTAGGGGACAGTGGTAAACTGACCACCACAGTGGACTGCTGGACAACCTGTAGAACAGAAGGATATGGGGCTTTCCCTATTGGTTACAAAGTATATATGATTTTGTTATATTCATTTCACAATTTCGTTTGCGATTTGTTTTATTGTTCGTAAATTTATTGTTTTGATGTTTTTTTGTAAACAACCTGTTGTCATATTGTCAGTTTTTTTTCTCTTTAATTTCAGATTTCTTTCCTATTTTAAGGAACAAAATTACATTCTGAATTATTATTTAAGTTAACAAATTGATCAATAATAAAAAATATTGATTTTATTTTTATTATTTATTTTTTATTTTTTTATTTTGTCATTTTTGTTTTGTTTTAAAATTTGTTTTAGTAATAATTTTTTTTGTGTGCATTTATTGACAATATTGCAATTGGTTGTTAAAGATAAGATAGGTTTCCGCCAGTTGTGCAAAATAGTGTATGTTTGTATTTGGTTCCAGCAGCACTGATTCTGAAATAACACCAGAGACTGACACTGGGGAGGGAGAATACAAGTGTGACGAGTGCCCAAAGTCCTTCCAGTGGAAGTCCAATCTCATCAGACACCAGGTACGTCCTCGTAGAACTGTCAGTGTAAAACATTGACAGTGTAGTAGCCATTGAGTAGCCATTGAGTAGCCATTCAAATGTAATGAGCAATATGTTCAAATGATGATGAAAAATATTTCTGTGTGTACTGTTTAGTGATTAATGTTGTGATCTGATTTTAACATGCTGAATACTTGAGTGAATGACAAATAATTTGAAACTTTCAAGCTAGTTTGTCAGCTGGATGATTCAGATAAAGATATATCTGCAAGCTGAACTAAAATGAATGACACAAATTTAAATAGTTAAAGCTAGCAGCTCAGCTGGATGATTCAGATAAAGAAGCTGAATTCATTATTTTATATTTCCGATATTCACTATGTCTTTTCATTTCTTTTAGGCCGCCCACGACGCGAGTCGTCGCTTCCCGTGCGAGAATTGTGACAAGGTGTTCACCGACCCCAGCAACCTGCAGCGCCACATCCGCTCACAGCATATCGGTGCCCGCAGCCACGCGTGCTCCGAGTGCGGCAAGACCTTCGCCACGTCCAGCGGGCTGAAACAACACCAGCACATTCACAGTAGCGTGAAGCCCTTCCAGTGTGAGGTCTGCCTCAAGGCTTACACCCAGTTCTCCAACCTCTGCAGACACAAGCGCATGCACGCTGACTGCAGGCAGCAGATCAAGTGCAAAGACTGCGGACAGGCATTCTCCACGGTCACCTCACTCAGCAAGCACAAGAGGTTCTGTGAGGGCGCTCTGAGGAACGGGATGCGTGTCTGCTATTCTGACAAGATGTCGCCAATGTCCTTGTCTCCTGGAGGCCAGCCATCTCCCATTAATCCAAGCCTGATGGGGTTGTATGGAGCCCGACCACCGTTTCCATACTACTCTCCCTTCGGTGCCTCCTTTCCTCTACTCCAGCCAGGAGGTCATCTACAAGGTGTTCTAGGATCCCCCATCTCCCCGGGAACCAAACTGCCAGCCTACTTCACCCCTGAGAAGAAGCTGTCACCAGAGGGCAGCAGTATTGGTTCCTCAGAGAAAGACAATCTTCGTGCGGATGTGAAACTACGAGAAGGTTCTGATGGTGAGATGTCTGACATGAGCACTGGGAGTGATCTCGACGTCAGTTCAGTCTCCGATGCAGAGAGTGAGTCCAGCCAGCACAAGAGGCTGTCCTCAACACTAGAACCAGGAGAGATTAGATCATCAAGCCACAAAATGACACCAGAACTTCCCATCGGTCTTATCAAACCCAGATTCGAATTTCCAAACACAACGCCACCAAACCACAGACAGGATGCCCCTTTTGATCTGTCAAAGAAAACGCCTTCACCTAAACCTGAGCCAGATACTCCAGGCAAAGACGATCTCCCCTTGGACCTCAGCAGGAAAATTACCAAAGAAACCATTCCTGTAGAAACTCCCCGGAAAACCCACGTATATGGAGAGATGCGGTCACCTTTGATACCTGAGGTCAAATTTCCACAGTTTCCATACCCATTCCCCAGCCCTCTTCTTATGGAGTCCATCATGAGAGCTGACAAGGAGAAGTTCCAAGCCTTCCAGGATGCTGCCAAGTTCATGTCCTTCCCTCGCTACCCTCTCAGCAGTCCTGCTTTCCCAGCCATCAACCCCTTCAACTTGATGCGACCCGACGCTGACAAGATCCTGTCTCCAGCCATGAAGATGGACAAGGTTGCCGACCCGTACCCCTACTCCCCTGGTGGCAACAAGATCAAGGAGCGGTACTCCTGCAAGTTCTGTGGCAAGATCTTCCCTAGATCCGCTAACCTGACGCGTCATCTGAGGACACACACTGGAGAGCAGCCATACAAGTGTAAATACTGCGAACGCTCTTTCAGCATCTCCTCCAACCTCCAGCGACATGTTCGCAATATCCACAACAAGGAGAAGCCCTTCAAGTGTCCACTGTGTGACCGCTGCTTCGGACAGCAGACCAACCTGGATCGACACCTCAAGAAGCACGAATCGGAAGGTCCTAATGTCATTGACTCGCCGACCAACGAGCTGGAGGAGAAAGATGATTCTTACTTCTCTGAGATCCGCAACTTCATTGGGAAGGCGACTGAAGGAAAGATGGAAAATTTGAGTAGTGACAAGCATGAGGACCTCCACGTGAGGGGTCCCACAGTGGTGGATGCCATCAGAGAAGACGATGGTGATGACGAAGCTGGCGACAGCTCTGATGACAACAATGTTGTTAGCGAACCCTGTGTGAAACAGCCCCGGCTCTCTGAGAACAATAACGAGAAAGAAAGCAGGAAATCTCCTGTGTCATTCGTTGCCAATGGCTTCCATCATGGTGATGCCAAGGAACTAGAACTATGCCCTAAACCAAGTTATGACCTCCAGGGCAGTTACACACCCACTCTGGCCTGCTCTACATGAACACGGGGACATCTGTTACATGTATGGACCTTAGTATGAGAAACACTCATTTCCAAAGCTGGTAGAGGGACCAATCTCCACTGAATGTTTCAAGTGTAATCTTGCCTCAATTTACATATTTTGACACGGGCGTAAGTTGTGTACATTTTCATGTGTTTCTGAGAGCATTTGTTGGTCTTTGTAGACATGGAAGGAACATTGTCGCAACTCTGAGAGACTGTTACCCAATGATGCAGTAGAGACTAATCCCACGACAGTGGCATGAACCGCGATGGCTATCCATCGCAAAATGAGTTGCGGATATTATTGACGATTCAACGATGACTAGTCAGTGAAACCTACTAATCCATCTCATCTAACAACTTACCACATTGTTCTGTATAGACTTACCAAACTGTGTATACTATTTTGAATATCTTTTTTTTTCTCTTTTTGACGTTTTTTGAAATCTGGTTATATTTACACTGTATTTAAGATGTAGATTTATTTATACTGAAACTGAATATTGACATTGAAGTTAGAGATTGTACCATTGTGAAGTGTGTTCTTGCTGTTACTGTATATAGAGTGCTCTACATTCTGTGATTGTTACCATAGTAACTACTAGCGCTTCAATACATGTTGCTAGAGTGTTAGTTCCAAATATTGATTACCGAAAAGAGTATCAATTAATAAGGCTTCACTAAGAAATAAGGCTTAAACAAGAATCTAAACTGCTTTAGATAACTAAACAAGCAAGCGACAAACAAGGCTCTATGCCTTACGTGCATCTTTTATCCATCATGATTTATCATTCATATTGCCACTTGTACTAATTGTTATTTATGCATTTTGTTTATTTTGACCAGTCTTCATCAGACAGACTTGTATCCATTGCCTTCATATAACAGTATTAAACCATTTGTCAAAACTTATCACAATATGTCTTGAGGAAAACAGTATCTTATAGTCTTGCCAAGCAGCCATCTTGAAATTGTGAGGGCTATGGTCTCGACCCCCAGTATTACTTAAGGAATGGTTGTTGCTAGAGTAGTTTGTTTGTTATTTATTTTTCATGCATATGTGTATGCAGATTTAGTTGTTAGTGTGTTATCCCACTGTCTCCCTCAATATGGCTTCCATGTATCCTCAGTATTGCCACGAAGTAATTTGTACTGCTTTCCTCAAGACTATTATGATTGCTAGGATTGACTTCATAGACTGCTATTGCAGTGTCTAGTTAAGGTATTTAGACATTGTAACCACCTCAGTTCACCATAGTCCCCTGACATAATTAAAGAAGCATTTATTTACACTTTGCACTATTTTTCAAATATTTATAAATTAAATTTTTCTACATTTTTTGCTTTTCACTGGCTGTCGTAGATACTGAGGTAAAGACACAAACAATATTTATATAAATTTGAACCAACTTATATTTTACTTTCAATCTTTGTAAACTGAAAATATTTTAAAATATATTTTATAGTCTGGTTAATGCAAATTTATTCTAAAGACTGTCTCATTCATGTATATAATTATTTACTCTAGTCGACCTGGGTGGGAGCAGATAGGCCTATTAATGGTATCAGGGAGATTCTGTCTCGGAAACAATTACAGAGAGTCTGGGTTTAATTCTTATTTCTACATTCATTCATGTGTGAGGCGGACAGACTCATGTTTTGATCAGATGATTTTGTGTCTAATATGCCCAACTCTAGTCTGACATTTCTGAGGTATCTTGTTCCTTTTAACTGAATTACAGACTAGTAATGGCAGCCATTATGTTATTCATTAGTTATCGTCTGAAGGTGTTCCTGTCGCATGTGTTCCAAGATGTTCAGGCACGCTTTACATGTGATTTCATCTGAATAGGTATCTTCTATTTATAGATATATCGATTTGGTACTTAAAATTTTATTTACATGAATTTAATCTTGAGGATTTGTTTATGTATTATAATTAAAGCTGTCAGATTATTACCAATTTATTTAAGCTGTTTGTAAGTTGCTTGTCTTTTCAAACAGATTTCTGTAGAAGCTGTGGGTAATCTGCACATTATGGGTGTGGTTTATAACAGTTTTGACTCAGGATGCATTAAAACATATGAAACAAGTATTATTTGTATTTTCTTACTTCATTATAACATAATTATATATGACTTGATGTAGAAGACGAATGACATCACATCACATAATGATAGTAGACCAGTGGCATCACATTACCTGTTGGTAGAAAACGATTGACATCAAACTGCATGATGGCAATAGACCATTGACATCACATTAATTGATGGTAGAATAGTGACATCACATTACCTGATGGGAGAAGACCAATGACATCAAATTGCATGATGGCCATAGACCAGTGACATCACATTAATTGATGGTAGAACAGTGACATCACATTACCTGATGGGAGAAGACCAATGACATCAAATTGCATGATGGCAATAGACCAGTGACCTCACATTAATTGATGGTAGAACAGTGACATAACACTACCTGATGGGAGAAGTCCAATGACATCAAATTGCATGATGGCAGTAGACCAGTGACCTCACATTAATTGATGGTAGAACAGTGACATCAAATCACATGATGGTAGAAGAACAGTGACATCAAATCACAATAGTAGTAGACCATCGACTTCACATTATTTAATGGTAGAGTAACAATGACATCACATTACTTGATGGTAGAAGACCAAAGACATCACATTTTATGGTAGAAGATCGGTGACAAAGATATCACATTACTTGATGGTAGAAGACCATTGGCATTGGGCAGATAACTCCAACCACAAACGCAAGATACTGCTGTTTATAAAATGTACATGTACTATCAAAAGAATATAGTTTCAGCATTGACTTATCATGCAGCAATAGCTGAAACAATGGTAGGGCTAGATCATCTTTGCATATTTCTTTTTCCATATTTACAAACTGGAAAAGTTATGAAAAAAATATACAATAAGATTCTATGACGTTGTATCACCTATGACAACAGCACTCTATTCTAAAAATAATAATATTGTTTGTTCAAAATATTGACTGATTTGCATTTTTCTCTTGCATCCCGTCATTTTATTGTGAACAGGCTACAAAGCAACACGAGACATTGGGAGGGAATTCGCGCATAAAACGTACAGTAGGATACTTCTTAGAATGATGCTCACTATTGTCTGTAATTAATTAGGGGGGAGTGTTATTTTTCTAGATTAGTACAAATTCTTAAACATATTATGTCAGAGGAATGTACTTGTATCAGAATAAGTAATACATACATAACTGTTTTTAACCTTTTACTTATACTAGTAGATGCAAGTTGTGAACGATGATCTGGTTACTAAACCTTTATTTCAACACTTAGACACTAGACTCGGCATATAGCAAAATAATATTTATAATATTCTATGTACACTTGTGTATTGTGCTCTTGAATTTTACTAATAATTAATAATACAGCTACATTTTTAACAAGCAATCATCATTAAGTAAGTAGTTTGGTTATTTGTGCACAGCATGGTAATTAATATGATAAAGTGATAATAAAACATTTATATAATATGATAAAGTGATAATAAAATATTTATATAATATGATAAAGTGATAATAAAACATTTATATAATATGATAAAGTGATAATAAAACATTTATATAATATGATAAGTGATAATAAAACATTTATATAATATGATAAAGTGATAATAAAATATTTATATAATATGATAAAATGATAATAAAACATTTTTATAATATGATAAAGTGATAATAAAACATTTTTATAATATGATAAAGTGATAATAAAACAAATAATTTGTACACAGGGATAAGAGCAATTTTACAACATTCCACTTCTTTTTAAAAATAATAAGAAGTAAAAAGTTCATGAAATAGTTTATATATATAGCATATTTAATTTTGCTATAATACTACAGTATATTTTGTTTTAAAGGACTGTAGTCTATCTACAGTATATCTATAAAGTCGCATCTTCATCACGCAGTTGTTTTTACGGCTAAAAACAAAACAATTAATGTATGGTATGAGTTTTGTTGGCAAAAATCACCGATTACAAGTCTTATTGAATTTGTAGGTAAACATCAAATGTAATATTTCACATATTCGTTTAGATGCAGCCTAATTATCTTTCATGTAAGTTATCGTGTTCTATCTTGATCACGACGTGGTTAACACATTAATCGATTGAATTTTTTATCACTTGTAAATGAAGCTGTTAACAGATGGTTGAGCATCGTTATTACTTGCTTAAACTCCCTGTTTAATAGCTGTCCAATGTCTACGAATCAAAGCAAGACCATCGGGGCTTCCTAACGACAGTTAATATCATACGGTGGATTAATAGAGGAGTATATACATAATGGCACTGTCGTGGCAACTGATTTTATGGTATGGGACAAGAGGCAAGCCTGCGGTGACTAAACCATGTTCTCAGATCTGCATTAATGCTCTGAAATAAAAATCCGGAGGCATATGTCGATGTTTGCAGTCCTGTTACAGGGGATTATAACTCTCATGAACATTTTATTGAATCCTTCCTCCCCCAGACAGCGATGCGACAATCGCGCGACTGCAATACAAGAGACGGCCATATCACGGCAGATTGCGTTATCAGAGTCGCTGAATCATCTGCGGTGACAATGGAACAGCAAGACGTTCTTTGAGACTGGACGTCTCTCCAAACTCGACGTCGATGGTATAACGTCAGGTATGGCCTATATAACGTCAGATGTGACATTGCACGATGGGCTCGTGAGCATTGTAGAACAGACTTGACTCGTGCTTAAAAGCCGCGACTGTTCCATTTGAGGCGTGAAGATCGTTGTTATTATAGAGAGATAGAGAGAAGAGACGGAAACATGAACTTATCTTTCAAATGATACGGTTACCTGACAGGGATATAAAATAGTCGCGCTAATCACGCCCAGTAACAACGCTATCACTCCGCGCTCGTGACCGTGACGTGCACGTGATGTGCGTGCGCGCAAGAAAGATATATTGATGCGCATGCCCAGACAATGGGGCACGCAGGCAACTTATCATTCCAAGGAATGCTCTTCTAAGCAGTGGTGGAGACGGTGTGGACAGAAGAGTGCCTGGCGCGCGTGAAAAGCCGAGTGATGACTTAATCTCCTAATCTGCAACTGTCATCAGCATAAAGACAAAGCATTCAGATATCGCCATAAATAATGTCATATATTTCAATCGAATGTTCCAGCGCAGGCTATCAAGCGAGAGTCCCACGGTTTTGTGTTGGCCAATGACTGATCTCAGTTCTTGATAGGCTTATGACAGCCTTGAGCGAACATAATACGTAATTAGCGATTCGCATCGAATATACTGGTTTGAAAACACAGATTACAATTTTATCATCTTCGTTTTTGGCAATGTGCATGCCCTCCTAAGATATGCGTCAACCTCGTCACTCGCTCCTCTCTTCGTATTGGTGGAAGCACGCTCATTTGCGGTTCGGAGAGCTCTGCTAGTGTATCATGGTATATGTTCATATTGTTCTCGTATCCTCCATTGAAATCGAAATGAAAGCGTCAGTTTTGACAGTTGATAATAAAGACAGTGTCAACGACTTCCCACGGGTGTGCATAACATTCTCCAACCGTCACTCGCTTTCTAATTGCCGTATTAGTGGATAAAGATCGAAATGTTCCTAATGTCGTCCCAACACGCTACCTTTCAACTTCACGATCTTGCGCCGTATTGTCTTTAACTGTGGGAATATGTCCACGCTCCTTCCACCTACCTTTTGTTTAACTTATCACAACCCTCTTCATATCTTGATAGAAATACATATTCTGATGTTTTGATTTACAATATTTCATAATGATTTATCAATTTACTTGTTGTGGCGCACTCTCTCTCGTGAAGAATTTACCAAGCTGTCTCTCAAAGAACAGTTAAATCATTAGGTCAATTAATTAATTATAACCTGTGTTTCATAACTGTCTCCACATTTCTTTTTTATTCAGTAACGTAAACTATTTTCCTGTCGACTATCAATTAGTATTATCAGTGCAGGTCATCCAGGGTCGGCTGATACCATACAAAACAGGAAATTCTTTGTCCAAAAGCAAAATATGCTGAGAAAGAACTTTCGATTTACTCTCATTATAATAGTACGTATCATGAATGGTCGGCATAGGAAAGAGACTATCACACTTGATGGGAACCTAATTTCTTTTTATCTCTCACGAATATATAAATTAAGAAAATGAGTTCTCAACCTTGAAAGTGTGATAATGGAGCACGCCTTCCATATAGAGGCCTTGATTCGTATTTATGAATGGAGTCGTATCTGAAAATCTCTCCTCCGACTGTCAAATGTTGAAGGCTGCAATGTCGTGGACAGTGGTACGTTGACTTCGGCGATGGGAAAATCACAACATCTTACGCGTCGTATTCTAGCTTTCATGATAAAACTAATAACCCTTGCGAAGAAATGTATCTTAATTTTGATTAAGCACAAGATAAATCAATTTATTATGAATCCCTCTCTCCACGCTGTGAACATTCTCAATATAGACATCGGTGTGAGTCTCAATAATATAATAAGTATACATGTATATGATAGCGTGTATTTTATCTTGGTGTAAAGCAAAATATGACAGGTGAACTTATCGTTACAAGAACCCTGTACAAAGAAACTACTGTTGAAAATATGCACTTTACAATCAGATACGTTCAGGCATTAAATCATGTAAGCTTCGCTAAAAGTACTTTGTGATGTTGTCCTTAAATCAGCATCGCATATTTCAAATTGCTACCGCCAACACTGTAAATGGTTTCCTATATACTTGTACTACAGTATTACATACGTTTACGGGGGAATCATGAGTCATAGGCATATATGATACCAATAGTTATACTGATATGGCAGTAATATCAAATATAATATTAAATAGCATTATTCCCATTTCCAGAAGGTGTTCGTATCACATACAGTGTCAGTATTCAATATACTGTATACAGGAATTACTATGGCAAAATATTACTGAATACAAATGCTATTAAGTGTTAAATAGTCAATTCACTTATGCCACTAAACCTTTCATGCTGTTCTGTATAGAACTGGAATGCTACTGAGAGCGCATGTACTGTATTAGGTATAGATAGAATTATAATGTGTAATATGCAGGAGAACCGCAAACCATAGATCCAATTAAACATATGTCAAGAGAAAATTGATAAATGTGCCGAATGTTCTAATTATCTCCCCATGTATCCACAGAAAATTATCAATCTCTTATAGAGATCTAATTATGCAGATAATCTGTCGCATTTCAACGAGTAATTACGCGCACTAATTATCATGGTTACATGAACGTGTAATAGACTAGTCGTCGAAATACAACTAACGATCCTAGTATATAAAACTTAACTTTCGTCAGGAAAGAACCTGAGATAATGGCATTAATATTTGGCATTAGTAATTGCTAATACAAGTCTTGCGCATATTTCAATTTTAGCGCATCTTTCAATTCTAATTAATAATAATTATGTTTAGTTAATCCTATTTCTAATTAATAATATTATAATTCTGTTTAATTAATTCTCCACAATGTTAGTTTTAATTTCTGCTTCATGAGAAAAAAAACTAGACTATACATGTATATGTAATAGTTATTTGTACATGTATGCATATCAAACACATAGAGTATGCATGTTTCATTCCGCCCGGTGTGCGTGTGTGTGTGCGCGCGTGCGCGTGTGTGTACATGTACACGTATACTATAACTGTTCTGCAGCTCTGTTACGTGGTGTTCGCTCATTAATCAAATCATAGATAAATGTCCCCAGTTAAATTCATGACATAATTAGCTTGTAAATGTGATTAACTTATGCACTTTGAAATAAACTGATTACCCATGTGGCAGCAATTATCTCCCTTTGTATGGAAATATCACCGTATCAGTAATAAGGGCGACTATCGGAAGTGATAACATGAGCGGAATAAGTTAATAAGCATGATAAGGGTGCCGCTGGTCGGCGTGGATGCTTTAATAATACTTAATTATTAAAGAAATTTGAAATGTTGATTGTTTCTAAAACATTCATCACGAGTGTATGGAATATTAAATTATTGTGTGTGTGTGTGTGTGTGTGTGTGTGTGTGTGTGTGTGTGTGTGTGTGTGTGTGAGAGAGAGAGAGAGAAGGTTTGTTGGATAGGTTGTCCCACTGCTTGTAAATTAATATCCATGTATTATCCAAATACTTGTATAGCAATTTAAACACATTCATGAACAAGGGGACATTAGCTATACTAATATGTATTTATTTATACTCTCTTCCTACTGTATTAGGTGCAAATCCATATGCTGTTTAGGGCAAATCCGGTTCCCTTTAGCGTGGAGAGAGTTAATGCACAAACTTAATATTGCTGGTCAATTCTTTTAAATGTGTGTATGTGCGTGCGTGCGTGTGTGTGTGTACTAGAATTATCACTATCCTTTCCAGTATGGATATGGCGCATTATCAATGTACACCATATTCTCCTCCTCATATTATTATTATTTTTTATTTATTTTTTATTTTTTATTTTTTTCCTTTTTTTTTTTTTCATTTCAAATATATTATAGAAATTAAATTAATATTGTCTTGATTTTAAATGTAAAGTTTCTATTTCTAGTTAATATGCATAGCTTCTACCTTGCCGAAAAATAAAATAGGAAACAACGGCAAGGAAGAAACATCTGCTTCTACCGTGAAACAATTAATTAATCGCGGTCTGTCAACCTGCTCCAACCTGATGAACGCGTGTCTTTTTCTCGCGACAAGCGCGTGCATCATCGCTCATCCGTCACGCTCAGTATTCGCTGCACGTGCTATCTTCCTTGTGCCCGCCAGCCGTTGTACAAGCGCAATCTGGGAATCAGATTGTTGCAATAGCTTTCTGATGCCAGTTACCCATCAGTTTCAATTGTCTTCTCCCCGCAGAGAAAGAAAATTAATCGATGATCTCGAAAATTACCCTGTTAATAAATCTTACGATCGACGCTTATCGTCAATTACTGCTCCCCAGATACGTGAAGGCAGTCGTGGGTGGTTCCAAGTCTGAACTGATATTGGAGCCGTACCTAACCTCTCTATTCCTATCAAAAGCCATAAATTTACTTCATTTTCGAACTTCAACTAATCGTTTACCAACAGAAACGGGGATGGAATAATACACCCATATATAACTAAATATGTCATCTCTGTCAATGAAATGATATCGGTGATGAGTACCATTACGTGTTTAAATGTCCATAATTTTCCAGCCAAAGAAATTAGGATATCCCCACGTATTTACCTGTCTAGACTATCTATCCTTAGCTTACGTTATCTTTTTAGGTGCAAGAAAATATGTCTTTAAAAAAATATCGTGTATTCTGTACTGTTGTAATGCATTTTATTAAACGAAAAACGTCCTTACAAATCCCTGTCCGCGATTGCCATGTTCATCTTTATAATATATATTGTACCTCATATACCAAGATTCTCGGCCTGAGAGAATACAGGTTCTGTTCTGTTCTGTTCTGTCATTGCGATCACTGATTGGCTGGTCCAGAAACATACATCGCCATTAGTTACTTGGTTGTAATATTCATAGAGAATCTCATATGAGTGGTCATATAATACTGAATTTATTAAACGAGTTGCCAAAACTGATATTATGCGAGGCTCAGCCGAGCATAATATCATTTTTGCCAATGAGTTTAATAAATTCAGTAATATATGAACACGAATGTGAAATTCTATTTATCACATAAATGTAGAAATTATCGCGTATGAATGCAATTATATAAATCTATTGTGTTAATGCACTAGTGAAAATATTTATATTATTATTTTCCGAGCGGAGTGTTGTAGAATCCGAAGGCAGTGTAGATGGATATATATATATATATATATATATATATCGTCTAATGGAAAGTTGAATATGCACATTATTTACACTGTTTTTGCCGTTTTTTTCTCTCAAAAGAATATTCTTAATTTTGCCATATATTATGTGAAATAACATGTAAAATAACATAGTATTTATTAAAATTTTACCAAATTACCTTGAAATGACCAGTAATAAGAATGCAATTCAAGTAAGTTCATGAGAACAAGGAAGTATACAGATATTTCGTGTATCATGCTACTT
>JAUTBT010013950.1:0-23123 GCA_032361225.1 Lepetodrilus schrolli
AGTGCATGCTGATTGAATAGTTTAGCAACAACAGCCTCTCGAACTAAGGTGATTTATATGATAAATGATAGTGGAAATAAACTGTGGTATGCCCCCTATAGTCTACAATGTCGGCCTCCATCTTTAAAATTCCGACTGTACATCATACAAATTAATATTAGAATTCTGCAATTCAGCAGCACAACATAACAATACCAGTATATTTAAATACCGCTTTGTCAACAGAATTAATGCAACGGATAGGTTTCTTTTATCAATAATCTATAGGGCTTCCTTTTTGTAGCAAGGTGACACCTCCCGACAAACGCGCATACGTTTGTGACATATACGTCATCTCGAGGGAGGTGTTCTCAAGACAGGCCATATAAGGCGTATTGGAAAGCCGTTGAATACGGACCAATAGTTTGAAATGTTAGCAGGTGTGAAAAGATAAATGTGTTTGAAGTTCCGACATGATTTGAAATTCACCACGTCTCTCTGGAAATCCCCGAAGTAAAGGTCATGTGTCTTAGATTATCTCCCCTGGTGAATTACAAAGCGCGACAAGACACAAGCTCGAACACATTTGATCAGTTTTGTCATCGTGTCTCCCAAACGAGAGTCTAATCACCTGTAGACTAATTAAGTAAGAATGCTAATGGAAACAGTAGACTATGTAAAACGAATTAGAACAAGACCACTGGAAACTATTTTGAATTACAATATGGACAATAACGAAAGTATATTTGATTTGTGCATAAATATGATCTCCCGGGAAATTCAAGTATCGGTTGAAGTTTTTATTTTATAAATTAAAGAAGAAGTGTTTGTTCAGAGAAGATATGAACCCGTATGCCCGTACCATTTCTAGACATGTGGGAGTTATGCCAATAAAATTGTTCAATGTTGAAAACGCTTAATTGGTTTCCCCATTGCGCATGAACATTGTATTGCAAACATCAAGCGTAACATAAGATAAAATAATGCACAACAAAAGTATTCTATTCACAGTGCCGCTGTATTAAGAGATACGAGATTTCCCCCCCCAACAGTATAAACTTTTGTTTCCGCTATATTTCATCAGTGGAAACTAACAAATATTTAATTTGAGGGAACTTTTCTCAATGGAGAGGTTGCCATTCTTTAAAACAAATGTTCGTGAGGGACAAATAATAATAATAAAAAGAATAATTAAAAAATATATATAACAAAAGAAAACAAACAAACGAAATAACCAATTCTATTTAATAAAATTTCCTACTAGGATTTACATGTACATTGCGAATGTGATTAATATATTGTTTTGCGCTAATAACATAGCCTCTTAGCTGTTGTAAGATATACATATATACATACACTGTCCAGTTAATTAATGTATCAATTGTTAATTTGAAACTTTCCTTTGTTCCGAATCTAGTGTCATAGATTCTGAATAATAGATAGATGCCTTCAGACTATTTACCAATAACATTGGACCTACTACATTACTTATTGTTCAAGATTCCTATATTTCAGATTATTGCTCAGATCCCTATATTATGGGGGATTCATAACAGCAATAATGTTTCTCTGTAAGTAGATACATGTAATATGTCTCTATATCAAGAGACCTGTATCACATTGCATACTTTTCACTCATCAGCAACATAAATTGTAAATGTGTGAACACCTCAATGAAATGTGTGCGAAGCAAACTGGATCCCATTATATACTGTAAATCAGGAAATTAATGCGTCACTAATATAACGCGACCTCGAGGTTTTAGACATAAATGCGACAACAATTAAATGCGATCGACCAGGCCTCTATTCTTGATTTTTCCCGTACCTACCTTTCATTATTTTCCATAATGCGTAGGAATTAAATGCGGCCATAAGCCAATCGCATTGTTCGCATTAATATCATGCTCGCATTAATTTCCTGATTTACATGACATGTGAATTGCGAAGGAAGTATATGATTGTAAACATAATGATGATGAATATTAGATGCATACAGATGAATACAGATGAATACAGATGAATATACCTGTAGCACAAGTTCGATAACATCAGTATTCTAAATTCGTTATAGCTAAATATCGTATTATTACATATTCAGTAGATATTATTGCCGAAAAACTATATACATCTAAGTACTGTTAACTCATAGGTGTTATTCTCTGATTCCATCCTCGATTTATTTTTAAGCCAACAGAGAGAGGGTACACTACGGAGGCTTGCATGACTGTCTTGTTTTACCACAAATTAGTATTACATATTGGTGGTACTTGAGGTTCATCGCAGGAATCACTGTGAGTGTGTCTGTGTACTTCACAGTGATAGTCAGCTAGTGTTCGCTGTAGGGGTTTGGCGAGAATGGGGAAGAACGAGCTACATGCTATTTTTGCCAGGAAAGAAACACCTTGTTACGAATTCTGCAAATGTGTATCCTTCAATGATGCCGTAATATCTGGCACTGTCTAGATAAACCACTTCCACATTTGTCAAACGTGTCGCGAAGTGGAAATTAACATTAAAATACGAAGTGAACTATAGTAGGATGTATTATGGAATTACTCCATCATGTAATGTCTGGACCTGGTTATTGCATTGCCAATGTAGATTCCAGCACAATTCAGAGAGGTATTCTTACCCAAAACATTACCGGAATTAGAAGTGGGAACATTCTTCTAGGTCTACGGTATAATTCAGATGCCAGAAGCCAGGTAATGAAGGTAAACCATGCTTCAATCATGATGACTTCGCCAAAGCTGAGCATAATGACACATAAATAGACCACGGAATGAGAATAACGATTATGGCATGCCCGTATGGAAATCATGTGTCTTTCTGCATTTTACATACTAATGCATATATATTTCCGGGAGTGTTCTCGGATGCAGAAATCTATAACAGTTTTAACGCCAATGCTTGATGAAACAAACTAGCATGCCATCGCTGTATTTCCAAAGGGCAGAAAATACACGCCATCAAAACAGAAATGGTTAGTTGGGGCTTAGAGCCGCTTTAAACATTATTTCGCTCATATCTCGGTTGTTAATTGACGGCAGAGATAAACCTGCAAAACCTGTAGCGTTGCAGTAAACCTACGTGCGCTGATACTGTGCCACAGACCTTGTTCTCACAATTCTTCGACAATTCCTGTTCGACCTGTCCGTCACGAACACTTAAGGTCGGGTTCTCGGTCAGAGGCTAAACATTCTCTTTGGTTCATTTCATATCAATATAATACCAATCAGTAAGATTGATATACAAACGACTAACTATCACCCCATGGCGCCGTGGTTAGTCTACTAGGCAGTGTACACGGTACCACAAGTGTCATTAACCTCCGTGGCCCTTGCTGTACATTATTATTATCTCTGATATCCTTTATGCTTTACTTTCTATTTTATCTAGTCCGAGCATTCCCTTAATAACTACCAGTGACATTCAATACATCAGTTCCAATGGCATCAGTGTTAATACAACTGTCCTCTGTTAATTACTTTACAAAGCAAGAACCAGAAAGGCAGTCTGTGGATGTATCAAATGACATGCTGGTCTCAAAGAGAAGACAACGTGATAGGGACCAGCCAATCACGGACGTCAATCACGAGATGTTGCGGCATTGTAGGAGCGTGCCTGTTTTCTGAAAACAAATAATAGGTATTTCAATATACCACGATATCGATCAATGCTAACATGCTTAGCTATTATTTGCATATTGAGAGAGAACATGAGACCTAAATCGTAGTCCGTCGAGAAAATCAATGGACATGAAATGGGTGTCATTTCTGTGAGAGAATGAATAATAGACGGAATCATTTCATTATTGTTGATGTATATTGGTCTTGTGCAACCGGTATGCTATTCAAATGGTTGCATTTTGATATGACTAGGCCACTGTCGTCAAAACGTCACCACATTGTTAAAGATATAATTAATTACCTGCCATAGTTCAGTCGGTGGTCTTATGCATGTTCTATAGTACTACTACCTTCCGTATTTTATAATAACATTTCAAATCTCTACAATAATTTAATCCGTCACTTGATAAATCACTTGTAAACTTCTTTGTGCAAATGTCTAGATGAACTAACAAAAGAATATACTGTGAATGTTTAATCTATACACCTCACCATAAGTTAAGCGCCACAAAAATCACATCCCATTGGGTGGCGCTTAACTTATGATAAGGTGTATAGAACATTTTACTTCTTAGCAAAATAATATATAATATGCAATGAATTACTTACGCTTTATATATGAGCATTCTATAATGCACTCTACGCAGGGTGTACACGATTTCAATCTTGTTATATAATAATGCATTTCTTCGGTTTGCGTAGATTGACAATATGTCCTTGTAAATAGATTTATGTGGTTTTCATTGCAGGATCGTGCAATATGTTACTGGCGGTTCAGTAATAATCCGATTGTACATCGAGATCAGTTGAAGAATTTCAATAAATAGGAGTCACGCATATTCATAAATATACATATACCACACATTCTAACTAATACAATGAAGGGCATGCTATGCTAAATAGTAAATAGTATACATGCACGTGACTTCAGAATGATAGTGTAGGCTATGCTTAGACCACTGATGTATACTTTAATGTTAATGTAAATCCAACATGTAGGATCATATAATCCTTAATGTACAATCAGTTAATTTAATGTTTGGTTTGAATTCGGGCTTAGAGACTCTTCCAATATCATATTGTTCATATCACGACGTTAACCACTTGTTTTATCAGGCCTCGAGGGTACGAAGCACTTTCGAGTACAATTTCATGCACAACTCACAAATCCCCATATAAAATTTGAGGTGAGCATGAAATCATACTAAAAATATGTTCCATAATCCCGGAGCCTGATTTTATATGATAGGCAGCCGTTTCATATTTGCATCCGGTAACCCCTTCCGCTTCCGCCAAAGGTGGCATTTACTCCAGTTTTAGTTACCGTCAAGGCGTAGGTGCCTATTCGCATTAATTTTCTAGCCATTTTATTTTCAAAATATCATATTTTCAGAGCCCGACATCGGCTAAGATTAAATTGCAGGAAATTGCTTCTGAATACACATGTCATCCCAAAGAAATATCGACGGGGGAGGATACTCCCGGACCCCTCTTCATCTACACCGCTGACTGTGTGGTCTATTCAGAATGTTGTACAAATAGTTTCGTACAGCAGAGAGCACAGATCTAGTTCATTGCCTTGTTTCCTGATTAGTAATGTTAGGAATTCTGTCCTGTAATTTGTACGTCTCCAACGCAGATACAAATGCCTCCTAATGATAACTGATGACTTTAATGCACCGTCCTTGTCACCTTGACGTGACACATGTGACGTGTACGTTGGCAGTGGTAAGGTCGTTGTATCCCTGTTTTATAGCTATGCTGACATTCAATTGCGGAGTTGGATTATTAGTGACGACCTCGGGGTACAGATCTTGTCTCCTCGACGTCATACATCGACAGTACCGGCGTGATTGTCTGATACTGACGGCCAGATGCATGTCTCCATAAATGTGCCATGGTACATTCATGAATACCAGATCCAAGCAGACTCCGCCAAACGTGTTCTGTGAACCCATGGCAATATGTAAGACAGGCCTCGTCGACATTCCGTGGGTTCTTAATTCTCATTATCAACAGTACTAGTCATTCCAAAAACTAAGTTTTGATTGTTTTCCATGTCTCTGCCATGGTACATCTTTATATTATGTAGAATAAATGTTGGTTTGTTCGAAACTAATATCGGTTTCATCGCAATCTCATTTTGTACGACTGCATTTAATAGGTGAAGTTGTACACAGGCATCGAGCAATTTGGTCACTTCCGGTCCATTTCAGTTACGTGAGTTATTGGGATACATTTATGTTGTAAGAACAGTACACGACACTAGAGTCCAAACTAAAACTACTAGAACTAGTTAATATATATTAAAAATGTAAAAGAGAAACAACAAAACAAGTATATGCCGATTTAAAAAGTATATTATTGAAATTTCAATACAATTTATCACAATGGAATCAAACACACTGTCACCAAATCAGGATAACAAATTGGTAGAACTAAATCCAAACGTTTTCCCTTCGTAATTGACACAATGCATTGCACTTTTCATTATAAACTCAACGAACCTTGAGCATTGTCGGCGAAGGGCGAAGATGTTTAGAGGAATACGTACTCTGTATATAACTGTGCCTGGGATGCAGGCAACATCTCTCTGTATTACTGAAACTGTGAATGATACACCTCCACTTGGTGACCGTCTCTCCCAGGGGGAGGTCAGCAGCTATTATCACCAGCCATTGTAATCACCGACTACAACTGGGTATCAATGCACTGTTTGTTTTCCCCTGGCGCTTACCGTAATATTTCGCTGTTCTTTAATATCCATATTTTGTTGATGTTTCCAGGGTGCACCAGGAGCCCAGACTCCGTCAACATGAATACTACATCGAAGCCAACCATAATCTCTGCCATCTAGTGTGAAACATTGCATTGTTGGAAGCAACCCAGGTGACATTTGCAATTTGCTCATGATCACGTCATTCGCCTGAGTATCGTTTCTAGAAGCTCTCGTATCTGCTACGAAATCAGAAGGACTCTCCGAGCGATCTCTTACACATGGCGATCTGGGTATCCTTTCACGAAGCTCTCTTATCCACTAAGAGACCATAACGCTCTCTTTGCCGATAGGTGATACACTGCACAGAAAGCGCAATGGTTTCTTAGCGGACAAGAGAGCTTTGTGAAACGATACCCTGGCACTTGCGAGATCGTTATAGTCTCATAGTGGATAAGAGAGCTTCGGGAAACGATACCCTGGCCACCCCTGAGGATATTGTATATCCACATATTCGGCTATATAGATATACTAGTATATATATACGAAAGCGCAACGGTCTCTTGGTGGATTCAAGAGCTTCATGAAAGGGTGCGTACACCATTAACATATTTTATATTTATTCCATAATAGAAGATTTTGCTTTAATTTCGAGCTTCAGTTACACGTAATATAACTGGCCTTGACCAGAATCAAGTGAATAAATGAATATATTATTATCATCATGACCACTGTGGACTTTATATACATGCGTAACCTAAATGTTGGTTCAAAGTTCTGTGTCTAATTTTATCTATTCCTGCCGTGCCCAGTTAGGCACTGCATATATTAAACTAACTTTTGTCCACAGTTGTGTTTGGCATGTTGTAAATAACTGAATCTGGAAGGTGACGCTTGCTGGACGGGGCTGGATTTGAACCTGGAACCTTTGGCTCCGAAGTCCAACTGTTCTACCACTGCGCTACCACCCGCCCTCTAACACAATACTAACATAATACTAACATAATACTAACATAATAATATGATGCTAACATAATACTAACATGATACGAACATGATACTAACATTATACTAACATAATACTAACATAATACTAACATAATACTAACATAATACTATGATGCTAACATAACACTAACATGATACGAACATGATACTAACATTATACTAACATAATACTAACATGTTATTAACATGTTACTAACATAATACTAACATAATACTAACATAATACTAACACCTCTGATAGTATTGTCTGCATCTAAGGAACATGCTCGTCAACATAAATCACGTTCATCCTTGACATTACAGTTGAGGGAAATGTCTTGCTGCAGTCTGCGACGTAGATCTACGGCCACATTGGAACCAATTACCACCGCCAGGAATGTACGTGGTGCTGGTGGGTGTGTCAGTGCCACTAGGTCATGGCGAACCTAAACATGGCGGAACTAATACTGATTCTGTCCTCATGGCACCCATGGGCAGAGAGTTACCCTGGTCAAGAACTTGGTCACCGGTTGTTGGTTCACTCGTCACAACCAGAGATTAGTTTTCCGCCACGAACACTATCCATGCAGTAAACTGTATTCATGCAGTACACAGCATCAATACAGTAATCAACATCCATACAATAAACAGCATATGTACAGTACCTATACAATGAATATATTCATACAGTGAACAATGAATATTCATATACAACAAACAATATTCATACAATAAGCAATATCTACACAGTAAGCAATACACATATAATAAGCAACATGCATACAATAAACATCATCCATACAATACACATTTCATATAGTAAACATTATTCATATAATAAACAACATTCACAAACAGCATGCATACAATAAACAACATGCATGTAATGAACATTACCCATACACTCATACATTACACAATATCAATACAACACACATTATCCATACAATCATACATTACAATTGCACAATATCAAAACAACACACATTATCCATACAATCATACATTACACAATATCAATACAACAAACATTACCCATATAATCATGCATTACACAATATCAATACAACAAACATTACCCATACAATCATACATTACACAATATCAATACAAAAAACATTATCTATACAATCATACATTACACAATATCAATACAACACACATTATCCATACAATCATACATTACACAATATCAATACAACAAACATTATCCATACAATCATACATTACACAATATCAATACAACAAACATTACCCATACAATCATACATTACACAATATCAATACAACAAACATTATCCATACAATCCAACTCCTTCTATTTACGTTTAGTATATTATTTATATTGTAAAAGGTTTACCATTTAGTCTGCAGAAACTCTTCAGTTAGAACAATGGCATACATTACATCACATACCATCCCTTACCATTGAGATATGCTACTGCAGCGTGACCAGTATGCCCTATAATCGTACTGTGTATAGATGGTTCGTTAATGGTCACATCGGGTATTCCAATACACAGTTCATACTGTTCTTAATGGACGGAAGTACAGTGGTCTAGTATCAATTTAGACGATTTATATAACGTAGGAATACAATAACCTGCTTATCCGTTGTATACATAAATAATGCCGTGAATAGAGTGCTAGTACAAGGGGGTGTTTTATTACCGATGATCGGCATAGATTGTAACGTTGCACGGGGTTATGACCGACGGGAGGTGCACATACAACATGGTAGTATTTACCTGCACTATTCTAGGGACATCACAGTGGTGTAGGAATACAGTATACGGTATTCAGTAGAGCGTTATTGGAACCAATGCTCATTCATTAACATTATGTGTTCTGCATTCATTCTATTATTCGAATATAGAAAACTATGTATCAGTGAACATATTTATTTGTGTAAATAATATTACTTATTAATTGTGGAACGTTTTCATTGATGTGGATACTGGATATCGCATGTTCAGACTTGGTTCATAACAGCTCCCCAGTCGACATAATGTAGTTAAATAAAGACTCTTGGTAGTCTCCTTGTGAACCATTAGAGAGAGGCGGAAAGATAGTGTGCTTATTAGGACTACTTTCCCTTCCCGGCGGAGTAATCGAGTGATAAACCACCAGACAGATGTATATTGAAAGTAGACATGCTTGGTCAGGGGAGGGTGGGGTGTTTGGGGGGGGGGGGGGGGGGTGACGTAAGTCATGCCTACGTACATCTATTTTCTAGCATATTGTACGTACGTTTCAGTCGTGTCTTACGATCGTGTATTTTACCATTAATAGCGGAAATGAGATCCACTTCCGGTTGATGGATGATAGTAACATAACATAAAAATACATAAATAATAATAATAATAAGAAGAAGATTTATTGAGCGCCAACTCCACACATACTCCATGCCAACTCCACACTCGATTCACGGCGCTTACAAATAAAAACACAAAGGAACAAATCTGGCTCCGAGATTACAAAACGTTTTGAGTACGATTTCATGTGCAAGCTCCAATTTTATATCAGGATTTGTGAACAAAACTTTGAGTTTATCGTGAAATCGTACTCAGAAAGGTTTTCCACACTCCTAAGTACAATGGGCACCGCATATATCCATAGTTAACATATGAATGTTTAATCAGATTAAATGCTGAGTACAGAAATAATTCATTGTCTTTCAAGTAGACCAGCCAACATAATACACTGTCTTGAATCCATTTACAAAACGATTAAATCTAAATTCCGTTTTCTTTTTCTTGAAGAAGTCCTGGTGAGGCGTTATATGTTAGTGGCGGTCGAGTCGGTTTGATGTGGCAAACCTGGCATCGTATGGCATTTTACTGTTGTAATTGTATATACTAGAATATGACGCCAGCGTCTTGTACTGAAAATTAACCATTATTATGACCTTCATCTATAATATATAATGATAGGTCCATAGCTGTAAATGAAATGTCATCTCAAACGTTACGGTAAATATAGATGACTGTGTAATACAACAGGGCGGGTGGTAGCGCAGTGGTTTGAAAGTTAGACTTCGGAGCCAAAGGTTCCAGGTTCAAATCGCGCCCCGGGGCCCGGCATCAAAGATCGCGAAAGTTACCTTACTGACACGATATTGATAGGATGCGATGTCTGTAGAGTGGCAATGCAGTTATCATCCTTGGTCTTGTCAGTACCAGCCGGTGCTCGCAGATTTACTACAACATTCAGCGCTACGGATGTTGCGGGTTTCCTCCTGCATTAAACTGTCAAGCCATGATATAAGTGAAATAATATTGAAAGCGGCTCTAAACCCCAATTGAAAAAAAAAAGAAGTAACAGAACACGTTATTGTTTGAGACAAAAATAACTCATATCTATACCACATACTCTCTCTCTCCCTCTCCCTTTCTCCCTCTCCCTTTCTCTCCCTCCCTTTCTCCCTCTCTCTCCCTCCCTCTCTCTCTCTCTCTCTCTCTCTCACGCAAGCAAAGAAACATGCACACTCAACATCATTACCATCACAATCATCCAACACCATATTTATACATAATACTTGTTCGTTGATAGATTGGTAATATATACATTCACACTATTTACAATAACAACTCTCTGTGCCCCTTATTGTTATGCCACTCAAGTGTCAACTTAGCGCCATTCAATGTATATGTAGACATGGACGATACTTTGAGACACACAGATGTCAGAAGCACAGTAACATAATCATTTCGCCCTACCGCCCACACATTGGTTAGCATTTAGAATTATCCAAAAGCGAAAGCGGTTTTCTGAATATTTCCCCGAAAAATGCCCTGGTAGCAAATGAGAAAATTGACATGGGATATGGGAGAACCTAGTTTCCAATTAAATATGTTTAACAATTGAAATAATGCGTAATGCCTAGTGACGCACAGTAAATTGACCGTGTGTAGGATGTATATATAGAACTAATTACTGGTTAGAGCCCTTGAGCTAGAAAAAACCCCAGCTGTTATGTAAACCAAGTACATATTTGGCAAAGTAGCAGTGTTTTTGAGTGAGGATTTACGTTGTTTTTGTGGCAAGAACTGATGTACACATATACCGCATGCATTTCCACCCACGGTCTATGGGATAAAACAGAAATTAACTGCTAAATGTTCGAGTGCGCGCAATCGAAAAACCTGATTAGAGTTATCCCCGCCTCTTTCTGCTAAGACGCCAACATTATTCTAGGTGTAGACAGCAGTCATAGACACGTGTACAGAGACACTCGACTATTGAGTCCTATACTTACTAACATAAACGTATGTATCATATACTAGTACGTAAAACTACGTTCCTTGTACATTAATAATACGCATTTCCTGTCCGATTGCGATTTGTGAACTGAATGAAATCATACTCAAAAAAGGTTTCCTAACCTCGGGGCCTGTTCTACAATGCACTGGCCATACATCGACAAAACAACGTTAATTATTTTATATAATAAAACTAATAGTGCTAAAGCTAATATATTGCAATACATTCATTCTTATAATGCATATTACAATGCAATATGCGCATCACAATATATTGCTGACTTGTTAGTATAATTTCTTTTTAAGCCGAACATAATAACTAAATTAGCCATTTTATGTTTGGAATTTAGATTTAATTATTCTCATAGATTGTGATATTAAATGCGTCTTTTTTTAACCTTCAGAATATGCATTGCAATTTTGTTAATCGATAATGATTTAACCGACAGACGGGCTATTATTTTTACAACAAATGTTACCAGTTTTGCAATATTACACAATTTCCACGACCTACTTACATTAATAAGTGTTATCGTAATACCAGATCAAATTGTGCTCAGTTCGTCATTTCGTTATGTAGTATAGTAATAAAGGTATAACTCTATAGTTTCCTTGCATTCCTTGCATTCTAGTAGTGCATCTTTAAACAAAGTATGTACAGTAGCTACAAATTCTTCAACTATATTCCATTTAACCACTCACAGTGGTACATGGTACATTTTTATTAGCTGTGGTAGTTTGCATTTTTACGATAGTATTGCTTAATAAAACGTTGACGTTGTACAGTACACATAACATAGGACAGGTTAATAAATAGTGAAATTCTTCACCTATTGCCAAGCGACTTATGTACATGACGTTGTGTTCACGTATATACGACGTGTACGATCAGACACCTTCTGCTGCAAAGTTAATGTCGTAAAGAAAATAACTCGCTAGGAACCGGCAAAAAATTGTTATCTATCATTTGAATTCTATCACACGCACTATACGTATTTAAGGAATATTTTCATATTGCAAACTTATTCTTAAAGATTGACATCATTGCACTATTATTGCGTTCTCGGTGAACTATCCAACAGTTAGAATCTTTAACCACAAGGGCAATCCAAATTTACTTCAAGTCGATTTAGCAATTATATTACGACGGTATGGTAGAAAATCAGTTCAATGTTCCCCTCTTGCTCGCCATAATGATATAATGGTTTGGACGGACTGTCGGTTGAGGTAGGGCAATAGGGACGGGAGTGATCGTTAGGAAAATTGTTGTCTGCTTTCAATACATTTCCCCAAATCAATTGACGTTAGAAGGTGATTGCAAGGTCACAGACAGGTAAGAAACTAATAGGATGATATCAAAATCTGATTTTGCATAATACTATTAGGTAATCTGCATAGAATAAACCCATTGCACAATGTATACTGTACAACTTATCATTTGAAGCTCAGTCCCAAATCTATTTTACATTAAATATTGGTTCGTATCTTCTAATCTCTAACTCCAAGATCTAATGACTTCCGGTATGACGAGATGGAATGTAAATGTTAACCTTTCAGCGCTTGAAACGTCAGCTTTCGTTGTTGGTTGCAATGATATATTTTCTCTCACTGGAAATAACTATTTTCGGGTTCGCGGTCTATATTTTCGAGGTGATCTAGATCTGAAACAACACATATATATCATCCAGGGCAATCCTGTACGAAACGACATAACTCTGAGGTAGTATTAACTCCAACCAGTGCAATGGTGTAGTCTATGGGCAAGGTTGGAAGTAAGGTTACCTTATAAGTTACGTCGTTTCGTACAGGATTGCCTGGTTCTTAGGATTCCCACTGAATAAATGGGGACCCGGATGAACTTAATGACTTAACATGCCGTGGGTCGCGTGACCAATACGTCACTACTTTAAAAGCAAGTCTCAAATGAGACCAGAATGCACTTAAGCTGTGAACGCGGACCTCCTGATTGCCATCGTATTAAACAATGCAACAGATGTTTGAACCGTCCGAGCGGTTTCACGTATCATATCGTGGCTATTCAGGATATGATTATGATTAAGACCCATCAATGCGGACTCCTAATTAGGTGCCACGTCTTCTTCCGCCTTGAGCACCGGAAACTAACGTGAGAATGAGGCTGCGTTGTTTCTGAGATCTAAACTTGATAACAGATTGGAACGTGCATGGACGTCGCATTTACGTGATCCAGGACATAATCACAGCTACAACACGTCATTATAATTAATCTATTATCAGTCGAATTTGTCTCATCATGTATGCTCTTACCGCTGAATATATATATAAGATTATACATGCGTATCCAGTAAAATGTATGTTTATCTTAAATTTTATATATATGGTGTATGGTGTAAACCAAATTCCTTGAAATATTATATAGTCCAATATGCTTTATGCTATCTTATCTTATCTTATCTGTAGACGATTATATTTGTGAGAGCAACACTATTTAGTTAATATCCTATGAAATAGCATTGCTTTAATGAATTATCAATCTGCATTTCTGTTTTTATTATTTCAACTAATAAAGGGCAACAATACTAACTGATGTCGTGTTTTCAGCTATGTCGAATTAGGTCTGAGCAACATCCAAGAGATACTATGACAACACGCTTGACGGTCACTTAATGCCAAGGGGGAGAAGACTCGCATTAATTTGTCGGCAATATATTAGCATATCGCCCACTGTGTAGGAGTGGTGTGCCCTTAATCCATACTTTGCCAGACCAAATCAGGAATTTGCACGCTGGTTATGCGGAATACTTATAGCCCCTAGGACGGGTTGTTTTTAACAAATGAATCTGAGAAATCGCAAGGAAACAAAACAAAATATCGGTCACATAGTAAATTTGTATCTTTTATCATGAATATCCACAACCTTAAGGTATTCAAAATGAAACAGTTCTTAAATCTTAGATCAGTAAAAATCTATTTAGATTTTTAATGGATATGGGTTAATTGAGTTACGGTATCATTGAAATCGCATAATATTATATTAAATTAGACTTCTATAGGGTCTACATGATTGGCTGTTATTGTGCACATTTGAAGTTCAGCGCCCATCAATGGATCTGCTGTTTGTAGGATGATAATACACGACAACTGTGTGGTACAGAAAAGACAAACACAAAAGCCACGTTGGTATTTTCTAACCAATAGTCTATTTTAGTTGGAGCGAAGACATGTCTGGTAATATTCTAAAGACGTGCGGAAGTTAAATTTCTGTATGGAAACATAATCAAGTATTTCTAATCGGAAATTAGTGGGATGAATGTATTGCTAATATTTACAATCTTGCCAGGATCTTTGCGGATGTCGTTGCAAACATGGCAATATTCCATTATTATTTAAATTACCAATTTGAATTTCATGGCATCCAGTTGGAATCAAGCTAAGTTGTATTTCATTTACCAATGACTAGGTCAGATCCGTTATCACCTGAACCGACGCTAATTAAACTCGAGCCTTCTGTACTTCATTACATGTATTGAATAGGGCCAGTACTTTCTATGCTCATCTTCATGCATGGCAGGCCAATCCGGACGTGTTATTGGTCGTTAGGGAAATACGTCTGGCCTGATCACGGCCAAAGCTAGTGACCAGCAAGTGACGTATTCACCGTTGACAGCAATTATCACATTTGGCGGAAAGACCAGACGGAAAATCAATTGGTTGTTTCCGCCAATCCGGAGAAATACATATGATAATTGATTCAATTAGAATCGTAGATAATCTGTACATGCAACACAATCTCAATGCTGTCAGTTTCCCGCACTACAGACGAGCGGCTGTGATTTCTGATACAATTATATCAACGGATCTGAATGTATATGGTCAACTTAAAAATAATGATCCAAATGGGGTCCTTTCATATATTTGGCTCCAGAAGCAATATTATTTATCAATTTTAGATCCGTTATGTAGATTTTGATGTCATATCCATGTGCAAGTTACGTGAAAAAAATAGTATGATTCCATCCATGCTTTACGAAATAAATACATCGTATGTTGCCAAAACAAATGTCAGGATGTGTATCACTTTCAAGTGACATCGAAAGTGAAAGTACTTGCTTTAGTGAGTAATCGATAGTAATAAGGCATTATACCATGTCTGTTTGGGGTACTGGTGTTTGTTTGAATACTTCTCGATCGTCAGACATGATTGTTACACCCATGTACATGCAACTATCAGTTTGATCCAAATTAACTAAACAATATTTGAGTAAATAGATAACATATACCGAGTTAGTGATTCAAATTGTTTCATTGTTAAAAGTATGGGAAAGCTCTATAACATATCAAATGTAAAATGTACTGCGTATTAATTATATGCAAACCTAATTTGAAAGTATATATTTTTATATTACTAATTTTGCAAATGCACTTTTTTGGACATATTAACACTTACGCATTGTGAGTATCCTAGGTTCAGATTCCTGTCCAACCGTATACAGTCGATATCATGAGAAAATCTAAATTGCATATCCCCTTGTATCCAATTAACGATAACTGCTTATTGCAATGTTGCATCATGAACACATTGATTTGAGAAGATCGATCGTAAAACCGTGGCTTGTATGCCTCGACGGGCAATAAGAACACGCACAGAATATCTAAATTTGACAGCCATCATTACTACGGTATGCTTTCCACCGATTCCAGATTCCCCATAGCGATGGCATATCCACAGATGACGACTTCAGCTTCCAGAGAGTCTTTGGAACCAGTAGTGAAACCGTGGCCACTGAGAATTCCTCCTTCCAAGTTTACCGTGTCTAGGTATTCATATGACTACCTTTTTCTACATGCATACACTTATATAATTTTTTATTCAGCGATCTACGAAGTTGTAATTTTAGAACTAGTTGGGTACGAGCATTTCCTAATATTGTGCTAAGTTTGTTAAATAGTTTCTAAGTAACGGTACCAAACATTGCCTGCCAGAATATAGTCTGTACATGTTAGTATGCTTTGTCTTGTAACGTGAGCTGCAGACCATGGCTTGAAAGCAAATACTGTTCTGTTTAGCTTTCGTATACAATTTCATAAATATTCTACAAATTATTAGCTAGTAATCAAATAGTAATTATTACATGTGTATAAATTTTCGTGATTGATAATAATTATAATTCAACAACTCATCAACAGATTTGGTCGTCAAACATTTGTTGAGCTATGCGAGTAGAAATACGCGTGCGTACGTATGTGTGTGCGTGCGTGTGTGCTGTACGCATCACTGATCTTCGTCTGGTGCGTTTCAAGTTCAGAATCCTTGCATTAGGGTAGGGTGCGCTAACCTCTGAGATATAATCGTACAATCATGGACACGATTTGCCCTTGAATAGACCACACTACTGTAGTATATAATTAATACCCATTCAGTTTGTACTTGCTTCCAGTACAGAGAGAGATTCGGTATATTAATATTAGGTTTACAGGTGTAAAAAGATCAAGTTATTTCCTCTATGTAATTTGTAAGGATGGGATACGATATAGGTATAGCGGTGCATTCGTCCTTGTAGGTGCACCGGCGAAATACAAATTAAGACACTTGAAATGTGAGTATAACTTTATTTCAGTCGAAAATAGTACATTGTCAATTACATTCGAAAGATGAAGATTTGGAAAGAGTCAAAATCTACTTGAGGGAGAATTGTGCAGTCATGAACACGTACACTCTAGATTAACGTTTTGTATAAGACCGGCTATATATAGTTTCACACTCAGTCTTTCTTTGATTAAATAGTAGCATAGAATATGATTTCCGGCACTACAACCCACTGCTCTATGCGTCTATATTTTAATGCACATCCATAAGGTTAAATCACTATACAGAATTAGACATATGACATGAAACTAGAAATGGTTCATCTAAGATGTGATAAGGCTATTCGATTATTATATATATTCAAGCAGTATGTTAGTTATCTTCAGTACACATAGTCCCTGGATGATACTAGTGTATCAGTACACATAGTCCCTGGAGGATACTAGTGTATCAGTACACATAGTCCCTGGAGGATACTAGTGTATCAGTACACATAGTCCCTGGATGATACTAGTGTATCAGTACACATAGTCCCTGGATGATACTGGTGTATCAGTACACATAGTCCCTGGATGATACTAGTGTATCAGTACACATATACTCTGGAGAATACTAGTATCAGTACACATGAGCGTACACCTGGAGGAATCGAGGTTAATGTTGGTACCTATGTTAGTGGACAGAAGCTGGCATTTAAACTAATATACCTCAGGTACTCATGATCTACTAATTACTACATGTATTCAATCGTCATCTGCCCCCGGACATCACAGCAGTTGTTCCTTCATCTCTTCTTATATACCAGTATTTATAATGTAATGTCGAACTGGAACCGGTGTCACAGGACCCCCCCCCCCCACGCGGACACCGGTGGTGGTGGTGGGGTTTACTGCTTTGACAGTCGCCTTCCAGCTTAGCTGATTTCGGCAGACTGGTCCCTCCTCGGGACGCATGTGTCTCACAGCATGGAGCTGGAGACCGTTGCCCCGGACACCTCACACCGGGAATATTGGTATTCTGTGCCGCGCCACACATTGCGGATTTACCAGTAGACGGGAGTTAAGCATGGCATGAAGAAATCCAAGGCTGGTCGGCCACCACTAAAGGGAGTGTCCAGACCTCAATCCTTGCTGCTAGAGGCAATTACGACCAAGAATTTCTCAAGGAATCCAAAATGTATGGAATATTTCCACTGTGTTTCTCTATTTAGTATTCGCCATACGAATTTTTAAATTCTCGAAATATTCTGCTGATTCTCATTTCTAATATGACAGCATGGACAAAACGGAGCAAGGCAAATTAATTGCTGTATATACAGATATTAATGCGAGGCTATAATGAATGCGGAAATTGCGAGGTAGCAAAATGGTTTAATTAGTTAAGTAGCTGTGACAGATTAGTATGTACAGAACGAGTGTAGCTGAGCAAAGGTCACACAATCATAGACCGCTCGTAGCTGAGAAACAATGTCACACATTCACAGATCAAATATTGTTGAGCAAAGATGTAACACATTCATAGACAACCTCTAACTGAGCTCAAATGCAACACATTCATAGACCGCCCGTAGATTAGAAACAATGTCACACATTCACAGATCACCTATTTCTGAGCAAAGTTGGCACACATTCATAGACCATCTGTAGCTGAGCGAATATCTAGATGTCACACATTCACAGACCATCTGTAGCTGAGCGAATATCTAGATGTCGCACATTCACAGACCATCTGTAGTTGAGCGAATATCTAGATGTCGCACATTCACAGACCATCTGTAGCTGAGCCAATATCTAGATGTCACACATTCACAGACCATCTGTAGCTGAGCCATTATCTAGATGTCGCACATTCACAGACAAATCTGTAGCTAAGCGAATATCTAGATGTCACACATTCACACCACCTACATGTATATCTGAGCAAAGTTGTCACACATTCATAGGCCACCTGTAGCTGAGTAAAGTTGATACACGAATGTACAGTTCACCTGTATTAGCTATGGAAATCGTGACATCTGTATTCATAACGCCTATGATTAACTGGGTAAATCAGTATTGGCAGATTGCATAGCATTCTGTGGTCTTTTGTTGACCCTGATTATCAATGTGAAAGGAAATGAGCAGAGGACCACAGACTAAAGCAACGACATGGTGATGGATTGCATTTACTTAAATGAATTACAGAGAAAAACATTTAAATTACAGAGAAAAACATTTAAATCAAACCACGAAGACTTCGAAAATGTGTCATGTTCCGATACAATATTGTTTTTAACGCTCTACATTATGCCGTTGTTCAATACAGCGCATAATAACGGTTTTTGTGTGACGCGGGTGTTACACATCAACAACTAGCGTTCTCTTGCAGTGCCATCCCGGCTGTCAACCACGCCTCTACACCTGCAGATCAGATTGTAGGATATTGACTATCGGCAATACTCGGTGGCAGCTCGGATAATGGTCAGTTGACAGTAGCGCCTGCAGAGTTTCAGGCACGAGTACGTCTGCCAGCCACGCGCGCAGCAGACGATAACAAGCAGAAGATCTAGAGGAGTGAGACCGGTTAGATCGTCTGCCGTGCTCTAGACGTTCGCTGGTATGGGGGAGATCGCATCAGGCTTTTAACAGCAATGACGTTTCATAGCGGAGACTCCAGTCGACAGATCAGCAGAAACTGGAAGATTAACAGCTCAATTCGTTTTACTGGACATATCCGTCATGAATGAATTTAACTAGCCCGTGTACTTTTGATTTCAAAAGAGTTTGCGTCTATAATACTACGGACAAAGCCTTACAAGAAGGAGTTTCTTCTCTTCGCGGAATACCTCTCAGCTACACGCGTAGCATGTGCCTTTCATAAGGAATTCTTCACCTTAGTTAGACAAATGTGAATCGAGTGGCGGCTTGTAATGGCTTGAACTGTGCATTAGTATAGTAGAGTCGAGTTATAAAGTTATATATTACCCTTGATATGTGCTGAAGGATACAGACCGCGAAGTCATTTGGTGGAACATTATTATCGGTGTAAATAGTTACTGAAGATATATGTAGTTGAAAGGGTCGTGGTGGATTATGCACATGGAATTTGGGCGTGGATCTGAACTGAGGTACGTTTGGTTTGTGAAGTTCGACATTATTCCCATGCTAGTTGGATGTTTAGACAATCGTCAGATCTTGTTAGTACCTGTACGAGATTAAATCTCCAGATTTCGCCAGGGAGGACGGGAATGGTCTCCCAAACACACATGTCAACTTCAGATCTTCTCAACTCAACCAATCTGCCTCTACCCCCAATCAACTACACCGACGTCACAGGACTACCCCCTTCTGCCAATGTCTCCAGCCTCATCCAGAAAGACACTAAATTCGTGAACATCTTCACGGACACCCAGCCCCCCAAGGAGTTCCCCCTAGCGCTCGTCATTGCAAGCCCCGTTGTTGCTGTTTGCATTCTGGTGTTCTTCTGTGTGTCCTATTACTGGCACGCATCGTACCTTGACCGCCAGGCTAGGAAACTGGCCATCAGAATGGCCGCTGATGCAGAATCTGCACCCTTACCGTCCCGTCGCACGAGAAGAGGAACGGGGTCTGACGGACGAAAGTCGGGGCGTTCTCGTAAACTTTCCAGTCCCACGCTCGCGGTTCCAAAACGGACGTCGTCTGCCGTTACAGACCAAGAAATCCTATCACATTTCGCCGCCAGACGACATTCAACATTCTTCATATGAACTCATGGATTATGTGCGTATTGTGGTGGATAAATTAGGATGCGTGTAGTGTTTGGTTTCAGGGATGCGGATGTAGTGTGTGACGATGCGTGAACTGCCAGAAGAATGTCAACCCGAGCAGACGACGATTAAGCGAACAGGTAACCGGAAGTAGCTGGTGACACCTGCCGATACCCAACATGGCGATCGAACTGGGGTAATTCTTGTACACACCAGGAGGAGACATACGGGACATTCTTACATCTCCACTAGTTAAATATAGATACGATTTTACAATGAGAAGTATCACTAGATTTCTACTACTGTATTTGAATTCTGAAATTTCCATAATAATACTATTTGATCCTCAGGACGCGAGTCTTTACGTACATTGAATGACTGTGATTGGCGGGATACTGGTTATTAATTAATTACAAAGTGTTAGAGCCGAGTCCCTCCTAACAATATTTCTTGACATGGATCTGTGATATGTCGCCAGTCTTAGCAGGTAGTTCAGCAAATATTACTGTTTTAAAGTCACCATACCCCGGTTGTTTGTCAAACTACCCAATTTGCAGGGATCCAATGCTTATAACCAGGTCGTATTATCAATCGTCAGCCAGGGTACAGAATCTACCCTACATTTCCATATTTAAATGTATGATTCCCTACATGTGCATCATAAACGGCCTTTAATTAAAGCATTACTGTACATAGTCATTTACATAACGTGAACATTTCCTGGCAGTGTGCTTCAGTTGAATTGATGCATATCTGCCAACATCCAGCATAAGATTCCTACAAATGTGTATAAATAAATAATATTTATAATGAAACGCACAATTCTATATTTGAAATGTTTTAATAAAAATGTTGTATCGTTATTCAATGTAAATGAGCGTGCAGATCCCATCATTGTTCTCTCCCAGAGACGAGATGCATAATGGATTTACTAGAAACAAGAGTTGTTACATAAACGAAGTTCGTTAAACCATATTCTAATGTAATGCTCCATAGCTGAAATACCGTACATATTGCTCGAGACTGCAATATTTGCTGTTTATTGTCAACGGGGGAATATGCATACACAATTTTTTTTTTATATATATATGATTTCCAGAACAAGCTCATTCCAAGGCAATTAACCCTATCCCTGTTGGAATAATGAAAACAACGGTTTTTTTCAGTAGCATCACTGGTTGCATTAAGAATGTAGAATGTTAAGCAAGTTTGCAAATATCACAGTAACAGCTTGCAGATCTATACTGCAGTACATTATGAATTTAATCTAACGTTCTGATATGAACTCGATGAACTATTCGGTCTGTTGTTCAAAGCATAGAGAGTTCCATTATATGACTGGAATGCGTTCTGTACATCATGTTCTTAATGGTTACATTGCTACATGGACTAGGTCATACATATACATTCAATGAATGTTGGTCACTTGGCATTCCTCGATAAATAGGGTACATACGAACATTGTGTTCTCTTGATACGTTGGGATTTGCCAGCATTGAATGGATTTGGGATCATGACTTGTGACCACAAAGAGGCTGTATCACGGACCCCCCACACATACACTTGCATATACCCTCGACATACATGTATTTACTTCTACGATGTAGGTGTTTCGGTTCTTCCCTCTTCAATAGGTTCCAGCCAGGTTAATGCTAGTAATCTAGACATGTTGTCTTGTAGTGCTTTATGAATTGCTGTATTGTGTAACATTGCCACAGAACGTGTAACGGGGAGGCAGGAATGTGAATGTTGTTGTATGTATAGCACCTGAACACGTCCATTCTTTAGAATCTTTCATTTCTTCTCCAGAAACTGCCTCCATAGTATAGACGTTGTATAAGGATTTTTTTTTAAATATTGTGACATGTCAACCATTTGGAGAGTTTGTTAGCGTTTGTATGTTTGTGTGAGTGTGTGTATGTATGTGCGTGTGTGTGTGTGTGTGTGTGTGTGTGTGTTCGGACGCTTGTACTACAGAATGAAATGTTAATCATTTGAGTTGTGCACGAACATTATGTTATCATTAGTAAATATACTAAACCAATGATATATGTAAGTCATAAAACTTCACCTTCCCCTCCCTCCCCTCCCTCCCCTCTCTCCCTCTCTCCCTCTCCCTCTCTCTCTCCCTCGCTCTCTCTCCCTCTCTTACTCTCTCTCTCCCTCGCTCTATCTCCCCCCTCTCTCTCTCTCTATCTCTCTCTCTCTCTCTCGCTCTCTCTCTCTCTCTCTCTCTCTCTCTCTCCCCTCTCTCT
>JAUTBT010013961.1:0-23118 GCA_032361225.1 Lepetodrilus schrolli
CTACGGATGTTGCGGGTTTCCTCCTGCCCTAAACTGACAAGTCGTGATATAAGTGAAAGAATCTTGAAAGCGACTTATAACCCCAATTTTTAAAAAAGAAAAAAGATTTTTTTTAAATTACTTACTATATATATTGTATAATAATGTGAATCTATATCTCTCTACAAACACACAGGAATCATTGGTAGGCATTTAAACATGCATGATTTGCCATGTGTAGGTGAATGTTCACTGTGAATTGTAATGCACAGAGCAGTTGTCTGAATGCAATTACAGGTCAATGTGATTCCATACCACTTAGGCTATTAATTGTCTTCATGGTCGTGAACAGCTGTATGATAGAGGGATGTGTGTGGTAATATCTGTCCAGCTACCACACCTCGACTAGCTGAAACCCAATCATTTCACATTTACCACCATCAGAAGTTCACGATCATATCTGCATTGATCATGTCCTCACATTCTTACCATCCCCAGCCAGTACTTTAACAAGCTGCACTTACCACTGATCCCTGCATGTGCAGTGTCATGCACCATCTTGTAGCACCGTGCAGCGTCACTTGAGATGTGTTGAGACTTGGCTCATACAAGTCGTCTTTATCACAGACTCTCATCAGAATGTGGATTGTGTTTGGCAATGACTATCACTAAAATATGAACTAGCCATTAACCCTCTCCCTGCTGGAGGCAACCACAAATGCCCTAAAGAACAGTATCTGTGCCTAATCCAGCAAGGAGAGGGTTAAATAAAGTCATTAAGATGATAGCTCATCCAGTTCAGTTTTGGCCTCGACATATAAATTGTATACAATTGTATACAATCACAGATTTTTATGCAATTCGGTTTACTAAATTTACATTCACAGCTTGCATTTGAATCATTATTCAATAAAATATAATAATATTGACAACCAATGATACATTTGAAAAATGTAGCAGGTTGAATACATTACTTGTGTAAATTAAATTAAATATATGTTTTTAGGTAATAATGTGTTTTAACCATGACTGTATGTGCAATATCTATTGTTTGTTTGAGGTAATAATAGTTTATATCAAATGTCATTTCTGATCATTGTCTCGGCAGCTGCTACTGAATATGAACTTCTCCAGTCGGACCACGTCCCTGGACGTACAGCGGAACTTGGAAGCCAACGTGGAGAAGCGGACAAAGGATACCTATGGCCCTCCGCCAGGAAAACGTCTGCTTATCTTCATTGATGACATGAACATGCCACAGGTATGTAATAATAATAATATAACAATAATAACAATAATAATAATAATAGTAATAAAAAATATAATAATAAGAATAATAATAATAAAATCATAAATAATATCATAAATCATAATGATAATGGTAATGAATAATGATAATGATGAAGGTGATGTTAATATGTAGCTTCACATAACACAAATACTTGCATGCACGAGGCGATGCTAATAGTAGTCTGGCCATCAGACTGAGATGTAAGTTCAGAGTAGATTTTGTTGTTATTGCTATTATTCTGTTAGACCATTATAAATATTTAAGGCCATGTTAAGATATTCAATATTAAAATATGAATTCATATTCTTGCCAAGGTCCAGTTCATTTGGTCAATTACACATTACATTATTTTACTATTTTATTGTTAAAATAATCATAAGATATGATGCTTTGTGTCAGACTTTGGGAATAATTACAAGAAAAGGGAGAGCAACCAGCCTTATATTCAACTTCATAATAAACCATAAGCTCGTTCTGCTCTGGGTTGAAATCCCACGAATTATGGCAAGACAAATTCATGTACAAATTCATTCCAGGTGGACACCTATGGCACCCAGCAGCCAATCGCGCTCCTCAAGCTTCTCCTGGAACGAGGTGGTATCTACGACCGCGGAAAAGACCTCAACTGGAAGAACCTCAAAGACATTGGATACATCGCCGCGATGGGCAAAGCAGGTGGAGGTCGTAACGAGACTGACCCCAGATTTGTGTCGCTGTTTAGTGTGTTCAATATGACATTCCCATCAGAAGAGTCTCTGTACCACATCTACTACTCCATTCTGAGTGGTCACGTGCAGCCCATGTCCAAGGATATCCAGGAGTGCGTGTCCACCCTCACCAAGATGACCATGGCTCTATACAGGTCTGCTCACAGAATACACTCACAGAAATAAATATATAGTTTGGCCCCTTGCGTGTCCATACTCTAATACCATACATCACTTCTTATTAATGCTGTTTTTTTCATTATGTAACAAAATTATTTGCAAAATAAAAATGTATGCACATTCTTTTCAAACTAAAGCTGCATATGTGTGAGTTACCTCCCTTACTTTAGCAGACGGACCACAGTGTAATGTTCCATTTCAGCGCCATCGTGAAAGAGTTACCTCCCACTCCATCCAAGTTCCACTACATCTTCAACCTGCGAGATCTGTCCCGTATCTACCACGGCATGTGTCTCTCCACGCCGGACAGATTCACCAAAGTGGACGAGTTCCTCAGACTGTGGAGGAACGAGTGTCTGAGAGTCATTGGAGACCGACTGATCAATGACACTGACAAGGCCATTGTAAATGTAAGACAAACCTTCATTTCCTAGATTTAACCCTCTCCCTGCTGGAATAGGCACAGGTGCAGTCCTTTAGGGTATCTCTGGTTGCCTTTAGCATGGAGAGGGTTAAAGCTTCACCTCGCGTGTGTTTCATAACAATACACGTATATCCCAATAGTGTACCCTTGCTTGTCCTCTAATATATAAAATTTATCATCAGCTATATAGCTTATATTATGTATCATTCTAGAAATAATTGCAGACAGTTTGTTAACTAATTTGCAAACAACATGTTAATACTTGGAGTGAACACATAAAAAAAAAACATTATGAACCGTTCACCACCACATTATTAAATATTTTGTTGTTATTATTATTTTTACACTGATTTATTTTCAGATGATTGTTATGAGTGTGGATTAGTCTATGGATGTTGATTGTTGAGATTTATGTTTTGCTTCACAGAAAACCATTAATGGTTTGTTGGAAGACAACTTCAAGACTCACGTGGAGTTCGTCCTTAAGGACCCCATCATGTACGGTGACTACCGCACGGCAATGGACGAGGGCGAGCCTCGGCTGTACGAGGATGTCCAGGACTATGACGCCAGCAAGGCGCTCTTCCAGGAGGTACGACACCAGACAGAACACTGCTCTCCTTAGTCATGTGTCCATGTGCTAAACAAAACAACTTACAAGTTGATGTCTTCTAGGGTGTTCCTTTAAGAAGCATGTGGTGGGATTAAAATGTCTTGAATTTACTAACGATTTCCATCAGAACAAGGATGTATTATTAAGCAATAAAATATATTGATGGTAATTTTCTGCACAGATCCTTGAAGAGTATAATGAAAGCAACACTCCGATGAATCTGGTCCTGTTCGACGACGCCTTGGATCATCTGACCCGAATACACCGAGTCCTAAGAATGGATGGCGGCCATGCCCTGTTGGTTGGTGTTGGTGGCTCTGGCAAACAGAGTCTGTGTCACTTGGCGTCCTTCACTGCCGGCTGTGAGGTGTTCGAGATTAAACTGAGTCGAGGTTACAACGAGTCGTCCTTCAGAGACGATCTGAAGATCCTGTATAACAAACTAGGCATGGAAAATAAGAAGACGGTGTTTCTCTTCACAGACCAGCATGTCGCTGAAGAGGGTGAGTTCGACATTAACTGCCATCTGTTATGTTACTTAGACATTAGCTGCCATCTGTTATGTTACTTAGACATTAGCTGCCATCTGTTATGTCACTTATACATTAGCTGCCATCTGTTATGTCACTTGGACATTAACTGCCATCTGTTATGTCACTTAGACATTAACTGCGATATGTTATGTCACTTAGACATTAGCTGCCATCTGTTATGTCACTTGGACACTAACTGCCATCTGTTATGTCACTTGTTATGTCACTTAGACATTAACTGCCATCTGTTATGTCACTTGGACATTAACTGCCATCTGTTATGTCACTTAGACATTAGCTGCCATCTGTTATATCACTCGATAAAAGGAAGCAGGTGCCCTTTCGTTTGTTGCACTATCCATTCCACAGTCAGGCACTATTAATATTTTCTAGACATCATGTAATCGAGAATAGATTAATTCTTTATCAGTGCATGTTTGCCTGAGATTTTACCCCATTACTTTAGTTCAGTATGTCATTTCTATGTGTATTTCCAGGTTTCCTAGAATTGATTAACAACATGTTGACATCAGGAATGGTTCCGGCTCTATACCCTGACGATGAGAAAGAAAATATTATTGGCTCGGTAAGTCAGTGCAGCATCTGTCATTCTGCAGCAAAATATTATAGCAATTTATAAGATATACTTTATAAGATATACTACATGAGAAATTAATAAAGTAAAACAATTCTCTTATGTGATAAGATAGGTAATACTTTATTTCCCTGTAGAGGAATTTGACATACATTAGAGAAATTGTTTACTGTAATGACATTTATCCTGTAATGATGTGTTTATACTGGAATTATGTGTTTATCCTGTATTGCAGTGTTCATCCTGTAATGTGTTTATCCTGTAATGGTGTGTTTATCCTGTAATGTTATCCTGTAATGGTGTGTTTATCCTGTAATGGTGTGTTTATCCTGTAATGGTGTGTTTATCCTGTAATGGTGTGTTTATCCTGTAATGATGTGTTTATCCTGTAATGGTGTGTTTATCCTGTAATGATGTGTTTATCCTGTAATGCTGTGACTCTAGGTTCGTAATGAAGCACTGGCCGCAGGCTCTCCCCACGCTAGAGAGAGTATCTGGCAGTACTACGTCAACAAGTGTGCCAACAACCTCCACATTGTCATGGCGATGTCTCCTGTAGGCGATACTCTCCGAACTCGCTGCAGGAACTTCCCAGGTGTGTGGAGCTACGTGTTTGTTATGTGCGGCAATAATGATACGTTTACCATTTGTTTAACCCTCTCCCTGCTGGATTAGGCACAGGTACAGCACTTTTGGGCATCTCCAGTTGCCTTCAGCATGGAGAGGGTTAAATGGAAGACTTTTATGATAGACTTCACAGGATCATGGCCTGTGGGTGAAAGATTCGCGTAGAAGTGTGTTTTTGTCTGTTTACAAACAGGATGTTGATTATGTTTTCTGCTCTTATGTGTACAAAATACTAAGATTCATAAATGTTTAATTCTGCAGGGATGGTAAACAATGCCAGTATTGACTGGTTCTTTCCATGGCCTGAGCAGGCTTTGTACGCCGTAGCAAGTGTCTTCATATCAACAGACGTGAGTACAGAGGGAACAGACCTTTTAATACAGGAGTAGTGTTGTATTGAAAGGTCATTTGTTGAATCAGCTTTCAGATATCATATTGAGCTATCCTGTTTGCCGATCCTTTGTCATTGTTTATTGTTAACTATGATATTTATGCTTATATATCCGTGAAATTAAACATTGTTTAAAGAATGTGGCCGGGTGTGATAAAAGAGGCTCCTACTGGTCTCATTCAGCAGGGTTCGAATCCCAGTATCAGCATTCTTCTGTGTTACAAGTAGTTAGTTCAAGAGATCAGTGCAGAGACAAGTATCTTCTCTGTTAACTTCTTCATTACTGGAGGTAAGCAGTGTTGCCATACATAGCTTGAATATTTCACAATGAGAATATTTTTTCCCCCTCAGTTGACTTGCACTCAAATTACACATAACTGTCCTTCTATAAATAACATAATAACATAATATCTGAGGAATGTTTCCAGAATGTTCTAATCCCCGACAATCATCGTGAGGACGTGGTCAGCCATATTGTCCTGGTGCACCAGAGCGTCGGCATCTACAGCCAGAAGTTCCTGCAGCGTCTACGGCGTAACAATTACGTCACGCCCAAGAACTACCTCGACTTCATCAACACCTACCTCAAGCTCCTCGACGAGAAGGACAAGTTTATTCTGGCGCAAGTGAGTGAAGAAAAAACTGAGAGATTTACACCATCTTGTTAAATGTAGTAACAAATGGAAGGTAGAAAAGTAGTTTTCCATCAGTTCATATAGGAATGTTTAATTGAATAGTTTGTTTTTTTAAATAAATTAAAAAGGATGAATTATTATGTTAAAGTTATGCTGAAGTTATTTTGTTTTAGATGAAATTGGTGGCTTATTAATGACAACTGAAATTGTAACAATTAAAGATGGAAACAATACATCACTTATCTCCCTTGTCTTCTGGGAAGAACGCAATATCTCTGGTAGCCCTCATTCCACAAAATGGTTGTAGCACTACGAGGGTCATAATGTTTTATGTACTCTATTTTGAATTTGGTCTTTCAAATCATTCAAATAAGAATTTCACTCTTTATACAAATTATTGTTAATGGTATGCCTGACAGTGTAAATGACATAACTGATGTCTGACAGTGTAAATGACATAACTGATGCCTGACAGTGTAAATGACATAACTGATGCCTGACAGTGTAAGTGTAAATGACATAACTGATGCCTGACAGTGTAAATGACATAACTGATGCCTGACAGTGTAAATGACATACTGATGCCTGACAGTGTAAATGGACAGTGTAAATGACATAACTGATGTCTGACAGTGTAAATGACATAACTGATGTCTGACAGTGTAAATGACATAACTGATGCATGTTTCAGTGTGAACGTCTAGCGGGGGGTCTACAGAAGATTGCCGACGCCAGTGAACAGCTGGCTGTGCTCAACGAGAAGCTAGCTGTCCAGAAGGTCGCTGTGACCGAGAAGACTGCTGCCTGTGAATCTCTCTTGGAGGAAATCATGGCAGGAACCACTCAAACCACCGAGAAGAAAAAGTTAGCTCTGAAGAAAGGCACAGAAATTCAAGAGCAGAGCAAGATCATTGCTGTTGAGAAGGTATGTTAACATCCCAAACAAGATTGTTATGTCTTTGGTTACAGAAATACTGTGGAAATATGAAATTGAACAATGCTCACTGACATTGTCGTGTATTTGCCATTCTAGAAAGATGCAGAAGATTCTTTGGCTGAAGCCCTCCCAGCTCTGGAGGCGGCTAGATTGGCTTTGGAAGATCTGGAAAAGTCTGATGTCACTGAAATTAGGTAAGAAAATACTACCATCCCATCAATATATGATTCATCCCCGATTATCAGGAATCTTCTGCGGACTTATAGATTTTCAGGCTGCGGAGTGGATCTCGTAACCATGCCAGAGCCTGCAAGCCCTGGATCCTGTCTGTTCCAGTTGAGAACACAATTTGCCATTCTCATCCCAGGATTATTATCAACACTTCCTTCATGGATGTCATAGCCAGATAATTATTCTGACAGTTTCCCCACACTATTGTCGGAATAATTGCTCTACAGAGCTAACGTTCTTTTTTATTTACAATCCAACGTTAAATAAAGTTTCTTCTTCTTTCTTCTTCTTTATTGCACTAATGTAGCCCATTTTAAAAAATGGACAGTGTGTCTAATGTTGCACCTACTTGTCCAGGTCGTTCGCCAAGCCGCCCAAGGCTGTACAGACTGTCTGTGAGTGTATTGTGGTTCTGAAGGGCATCAGAGAGGTGTCGTGGAAGTCGGCCAAGGGGATGATGTCGGAGGCCAACTTCCTGAGGACTCTGACAGAGCTGGACGTGGACAACATCACGTCCAAACAGACGCAGGCGGTCAAAGGTGAGCTCTCCGTCCCACAGGCTGACCTCTGATCTGTCCACCTTAAGTGTTATGGACTGTAATTGGTCAGTTTCTAGAAGCAATTAAACCAACAATTAAAATCAGATCTTGTTTCACTCCATAACTCTCTCCATGCTGAAGGCAACTGGAGATGCCCCAAAGAGCAGTTCCTGTGTCTAATCCAGCAGGGAGGCATGTTGACATTCTTTTGCTAAACTTATCAGATGTCCAAATATCTGAGCGTCAGTTTCGGATCTGATTTTAATATGATTGTAGTAACACTAACGTCCGTTGAAGCCCCATCCAGATGCATCAGTACATGGGGCATTGGAAGCTGTATGACTGAGGGGGGCAAGATTTACTGATACATATGTATAGTGTTTTGGAAACGGCAGCTCTTGTTTGATTGGGTGGGGGTAGTATACAGGCGAGAAATCTGTGGAATGGTTGTGTCTAAGTCAGACCTGGTTGTTTGTTGTCAGACCTGGGTGGTTGTTGACAGGTCTGTGTGGTTGTTGACAGGTCTACTGAAGGACATCGACATGAGTCCGGACGACATGAAGGTGATAAGCAGGGCTGGCTCTGGTCTGCTCAAGTTCGTGGTGGCTGTGATGGGATACTGTGTGGTAGCCAGGGAAATCAAGCCAAAGAGAGAAAAGGTTTGTATACGGCAAATTCTGCTACGTACTTTACTATCTGTACATCTGCCTCAGTCTTGGTATTTGTGTCTTACCATGACATATAAATGTTGCAGGTTTTCCTCCAACTATTAACAGACATATAAATGTTTCAGGTTTTCCTCCTACTATTAACAGACATATAAATGTTGCAGGTTTTCCTCCTACTATTAACAGACATATAAATGTTGCAGGTTTTCCTCCTACTATTAACAGATTGCTGTACAATCAATGATATAGTGGGATTTGACAGCCTCTTCATAGATATAAGATTGTTGATATTCTGAGATCACAGTATTTGTGACCACCTTAAGGTAATAATGCTGCGAGCATATCCTGTTAAATAGAAGCACTTGCGGTATGTTAATCTATTTATTATTATTATTATTATTATTATTACAATATGAAATACGAGGACATCAGAGTATCACAGAGACCTACTGTATTACTGACACCTCCTGTACCACTGACTAGGTCGCCAAGTTGGAGCGGACGTTCCACCAGGCTAAGCGTGACCTGGAGAAGATCACTAACGAGGTGAACTCGCTGGAGAAGCTGCTGAACCAATTGAACCAGCAGTACGAGGAAGCGATGGCCGAGCAGAAGGCACTGCAAGACGAGGCTGAGATCATGGAGCGGAGACTCATCGCGGCCGACAAACTCATCTCCGGTCTCGGATCTGAGAACATTAGGTCAGTGATATTTATTTATATTTTTATTTTAGGTCATTGATATTGATGTAATTAGTTTTGAAGGTAATTGTGGACTTTTTTAAATTTAAAGGTCATTGATATATAAGGTTGTATACTCCACAGGGAGTTGAGAACATGAAATGGGTGTACACTAATCCATTGACCAGGGTAATAATGTAGCACTACAAGATAACTGTCGACCATGGAATTGGCGCAATATAAATGTGAACATCGTTATTATTAAGTCACGGAGAAGCCTCATTGACTTACTGTTCTTCCTTGTAACAGATGGACCAAGGACTTGGAAGACTTGAAGGAGAGGAGAGTGCGTCTGCTGGGAGACTGTCTGATCAGCTCTGCCTTCCTCAGCTACGTGGGTGCATTCAGCTGGGAGTTCCGTGATGAGTTGGTCAACGACTGGGTCAACGACCTCAGGAAGAGAGACGTGCCCCTCAGTGACCCGTACAAGATAGAGGAGCTGCTCACAAATGACGTGGAAGTCAGCAAGTGAGAGAATCGTCATGATTGTATTTCTGTCTACCTTCTCATGAACATATCCACTACCAGACCATATCATTCTTGTATTATATCTATCTGTCTGTCTGTCTGTCTGTCTGTCTGTCTATAGAACGCTTGTCTCTTAGTTGATACGAAAGCTTCATGAAAGGCTACCCTGGTGATCAGGATAACTTCACCTCCTGTAATGCTAACCTTTGACCTGGACTTTGACCTTGTGACCTAAACAGTACCACAAACCAAATAACTGCCAGTTTGGTTCTCATTTCTCAATTTCAAATAACAATTACCCATACATACTTGTTCCAACAGTCCATCCATAAGGGTATGGATATTCTGGATGAGAAAAGATTCTACTATCAGAACAATGTATATGTCGTTCTATTGTGAAAATGGACATTTAGATGGGTGACTCCGAGTAGTGAGATGTACAGATAACTCTGCCTGTCACAGCGCTGACAATACTGTCGTGCTTCAGATGGACATCGGAGGGCTTGCCGCCAGATGAGCTGTCCATCCAGAATGGAATCCTGACGACCCGCGCCAGTCGCTTCCCTCTGTGTATTGATCCCCAACAACAAGCCCTCAAGTGGATCAAGAAGAAGGAGGAACAAAACAACCTCAAAGTAAGACTCCGCCGACATCCGACATTCTACCTCAAACATGTCACATAAATAATTCCACAGACTATGACTGCCTGGGAAATGAAACAAGAAATAACGCTCCTGATATTAATATGTAGGTTGCTAATGAAAACAAACTGCACTTGACGTTCATGTTCCAATGTTTCTACTGTTTGGTTTAACTTCCAGGTGTGCACCTTCAATGACCCGGACTTCTTGAAGCAGCTGGAGTTGGCTATCAAGTATGGATTCCCCTTCCTGTTCCAAGATGTGGATGAGTACATTGATCCTGTCATCGACAATGTTCTCGAGAAAAACATCAAAGGTTGGTTCTCAGAGGTGTATAAATAGTACATGATTACTGTGGTCCAAATGAAATGTGCATTTGAAAGTGGACATATTCTGTTTGCATTAATATCATCTTGGTCTGTGCATAAGGATGATAGTGTATGTTACAACATCTTTGGGTCAATGGTATGCATGGTTTCATTTTTGACAACTGGTTCCCAGAAGTAATAATACTTTGCATACTTTTTAATTTTGATATTTTGTTATTATTTTCTGAAATTCTTTACTTTCTATAGACGCAGTTGAGAGCAAACACTTTATAGATGGCATTTGATATTGTATTTTGAAGATGTTGCAATGTTAAATACTAATTCATTCATTTTTTCACTCCAGGAGGTCAAGGTCGAGAGTTTGTAGTGCTCGGAGACAAGGAAGTGGACTTTGACCCCAACTTCCGACTGTACCTCAATACCAAGTTGTCCAACCCTAAATATGGACCTAACATCTTTGGCAAGTCCATGGTCATCAACTACACTGTGACACTCAAGGTAGGAACAAACTGACAGAATCATTTGCTACTTATTATATCCTTTTTTCTTTGATGTTGAATATATTTTATAAAATCTTTGAGATTTCCCATTACAAATAGAACTGAACCTTTATTCTCTCAGGTTGAGAACCTTTGGTAGTTTAGTTTAAACATATTTTATTCAAGATGAAAAGGATAGTTACAAGTTATTACAACTTAAATGACTTAACTTTGGTATCAGGGGATAGAGTCAACAATGAAAAGAATAGGGTTAGGATGTTTCAAAGTCACCATGGCTCTGGGGGGTTGGGAAATGAACTTGGTTCAGTCATAGAATACAGGTTTTAATAGTTAGTGGCAGTCACTGAAATAGACAGATATGAGACTATTGTTGAGACTGTTATTGATGAGACTATTGTTGAGACTGTTATTGAGACTATTGTCGAGACTGTTATTGAGACTATTGTCGAGACTAGTGTTGAGACTGTTATTGAGACTATTGTTGAGACTGTTATTGAGACTGTTATTGAGACTTGTTGAGATTATTATTGAGACTGTTGTTGAGACTATTGTTGAGACTGTTATTGAGACTTGTTGAGATTATTATTGAGACTGTTGTTGAGACTATTATTGAGACTATTGTTGAGACTGTTATTGAGACTTATTGAGATTATTATTGAGACTGTTGTTGAGACTATTGTTGAGACTATTGTTGAGACTGTTGTTGCTGTTGACTGATGTTATCTGCTTGTGTTGTTATCAGGGCCTGGAGGACCAGCTGCTCAGTGTCATTGTCAAGTTTGAGAGGAAGGAGTTGGAGGAACAAAGAGAGAGGCTGATTCAGGAGACCAGGTCAGTGTTAGCATGTCTATATGTCATGGTCCATCAGTTCTTGTTATCACAGACATCACAGAAGTCTTAGCAGAATGGCCATGTCACCGTGGATACTCTTCCACTATGGAGAGCCACCTCTGTCATATTTCTACATCGGCAGTAGTAGACCAGTCATCCAAGGAATGTCATGTCGTATGTCATTTGCTGTATGCTCATGGACATTATGAAGCAATTTATGTAGCAAGTTTGATTCCTGGATTTGATGTGAGTAATTATTGCTATTCTTTGGTCTTGTTCCACAGAATGATTGTAATGTTACGAGTATGGCAAGTTCCACTCTTGTAGAGCTATGTCACCACCAAGGAATCTTAGTTCTCGTTAGAACTCATCTACATCTAGCTTATTGTTTCTCCTCAGTGTCAACAAGCGTCTCCTGAAGGATCTGGAAGATTCACTGTTGCGAGAGTTGGCCACCTCCCAGGGCAACATGCTGGACAATGTGGAGCTAGTGTCCACCCTGGAAGAAACCAAATCAAAGGCCACAGAAGTAGGTCATGGGAAAACATCAAAACCTAAAAATAATAATAATAATAATAATAATAATACATCTACGACAACTACTACTACTACTACTACTACTACTTAGGAGTAGTAATAATAATAATAATAATAATAAATTAAATTAAATTAAATTATACTAGATATGGTTTACTGGATGTATCTCAAACATCAGCATTATGCTAGACACTGACACCTCTGTAACACCTCTGTAACACCTCTGTAACACTTCTGTGACACCTCTGTGCATTGTTTAGGTGTCGGAGAAGCTGAAGCTCGGGGCTAAAACAGCTATTGACATTGAGAAGCTCCGTGACGGATACCGACCTGCCGCTAAGCGTGGAGCCATCCTGTTCTTCGTCCTGGCCGAGATGTCGCTTGTCAACAGCATGTACCAGTATTCCCTGGCCTCGTACCTCGAGGTCTTCGAGTTCTCTCTCAGGAAGAGTCTACCAGACTCCATCCTGGTGAAGAGACTGCGAAACATCATGGACACACTGACACACAACGTGTACAATTACGGTTGTACGGGAATATTTGAGATGCACAAGTTATTGTTCTCCTTCCAAATCACGATCAAGTTGGAACAAGACCAGAGCAATATTTCCCAAGATGAATTGGATTTCTTCATCAAGGTCAGTGAACTTGATTCTACATGGGAGTTTACATGTTATTGTCATCATATTTGTTTGTTGTATTCCAATGTGAATGTAATAATATTTTAGTAGGTCTCATTATGTTTTAATAAATACATTTAATTACATATACCATCATACCTTGGTGTTCCACCACCATGTGGCAAACTCCTGAAGATACATTTTTAGTTTCCATAACTGTATTTTATTCCATACGAGTATAAGAACCATTTGGGGCTATGAGGGGGGGGGGGCACCCCATGGATGCTGGCCTGCTTCTCTGGCGGTCAGCCGATGAGTGTCCTCAGTATTTTACATATATTATCTTTATACACGTTTGTACTCTGTGGCGTATATTTAGTGGTATTTTTCCATCAGCAGTTTTGGGTAAATTTTCCAGCCCAACTGCTGATAGTTCATTATTAAACAATGGGGCACCTGGCAATGCATGTTTATATAACATACATTGCAGGGTAGTCGCAGTGTTACATTGGACCCGGCATGTAAATTGGATAAAATATACATGTGAAAGTGATATTGACTTGTGTCGTGACTGTGTGTGTACAGGGGAACATTGCTCTGGAGAAGAGTAAGCGACGAAAGCCATTTGCGTGGATCCCGGACGCGGGCTGGGAGGACTGTGTACACTTGATGGCTACGTCCCAGTATAATTTTGGAGCTCTGCTCGACGACATTGAGCGAAACGAGAAAGTCTGGAAAGCTGTACGTTTACATGCAATACAATACACACGTTCCAATACACATGTCAATACACATAGAAGAAAGTTGCATAGCAATTCAACATTATTATCAATGTTTATCATTAACACAATTATATATCACTGCCTCTATGATTTCTTTTGTTTTTTATCTCGTGAAAAATATGTAAATATGAGAAAAAATAATGAAAATATTGAAAGCCAGTGGGAGATGCAGGAAATGTAGCTTGTTGTCCAATATACCAATCAAATATATATACTTTCAGGTAAATATGTTTGACCATAAAATATGTCAACAAACAGTGATTGTAATGCCATTAACCTGTATTTCATTTGTTTCTGTTTTGATTCCTCGCAGTGGTTTGACCATGACACTCCAGAATCTCACCCTTTCCCGCTGAGTTACGAGGAGTCTCTATCACAGTTCCAACGTCTCATGCTGCTGCGATGCTTCCGAATCGACCGCATCTATCGAGCAGTGACCGAGTTCGTAACCAAGGTGATGGGTGAGAAGTATGTCATGCCACCAATCATTAGTTTCGAGTCGATCTTCGAGCAGAGTACTCCGATGTCTCCGATCGTCTTCATCTTGAGCCCAGGTTCAGATCCCGCCAGTGACCTGATGAAACTGGCAGAAAGACTGGACTTTGGTACAAATAAACTCAAGTTCTTGTCCATGGGTCAAGGTCAAGAGAAGGTACGGTCAGAGGTCAAATTTAGGGCCCACTCTATGCTATTTATGAATAATTAATCTTTTCATCTATGCTTTTCAGAAAGCAGAAATCCTAATCAATTTCTAGAGAATAGTGCTATTCAGTTCAGTTTTCAGTTCAAATATACATATTGTATATATTTTGAATTCACTTCCAATATACTTTGATAGCATATTGTATATTTCAGATTGGAATCAATGTAATGAGCTTGTATGAATGTTGCTTCTCAGTTTGATTGGGTTGAGAAAGTAGCCACAGTATTTCCTTATTGAATTATGCAATGCTTCTGGGTTTTTTTAGGTTGCCCTGCAACTGTTGGAGACAGCTATTGCTCGTGGCCAGTGGCTGATGCTACAGAACTGCCACCTGCTGGTCAAGTGGCTCATCGACCTGGAGAAACAGCTAGAGAAGCTGAACAAGCCTCATCCTGACTTCCGCCTCTGGCTGACCACCGAGCCCACAGCCAGCTTCCCCATCGGCATCCTGCAACGATCTCTCAAGGTGAGCACTGCTTCCTGGTAACATTGGAGATATTGAATCAAGAGGTGAGCACTGCTTCCTGGTAACATTGGAGATATTGAATCAACGTGAGCACTGCTTCCTGGTAACATTGGAGATAGTGAATCAAGTGTAATACTGAGTTGGCATGATGTTTACTCTCTCCATGCCGTAAGCAACCAGAGATGTCTTAAAGAGCAGTCATTGCATATGGGTGAAATATTCCCGCTGAGACGTAAAACATGAATTCATTCATTCATACCTAAAGAGCACATGCCTGCAACTAATCCTGAAATAAAGGATTCATACAGTAGTAGTGCTAATGATGAGATGGGTACCAAAACATCAGGATCCCATTCCACAGAACAATTATGGAAGATGTATGTAAAAATAATAATCATATTTAAAAATAGAAAAACAATTGCCTTCAACAGAGACTATACTCCCTATGAACAAGTAGCCGGGTGTGACAAGTAGCTGGGTGTGACAAGTAGCCGGGTGTGATATGATACTTCTACTGGTCTTGGCCAGAGGAGTTACCCCTTTGGCTCAGTTAGTAGAGTGTCGAACTCGCAATCAAGCAACTCCTGAGTTCAAATCCCAGGATCAGCATGATCCTCAGTTATCACTCTCGTAGCACTACAGTTGTTATGTGGAATAGGACCTAGGAATCTTATCATCACCTCATTTCTGGACCAACTACAGTTTTATCAAGTTTCCATTAGAACATACTATTGCATCTTTCACTGTTCACTGTTTCTAGGTTGTCACTGAACCTCCCAATGGTTTGAAGCTGAACCTACGCAGCACGTATCACAAGATCCCCAGCACAGCCCTACAGGAGTGCGAGCACCCGGCATTTCCCACCCTCGTGTTCGTTCTCGGCTTCTTCCACGCCGTGGTGCAGGAGAGGAGGAAGTACGGCAAGATCGGCTGGAATGTGTCGTATGACTTCAACGAGTCCGACTTCCGCGTGTGCATGCAGATTCTCAACACGTACCTCATGAAGGCCCAGGAGCAAGGAGAGGCGAAGATTCCGTGGAGCAGTTTGAAGTATCTCATCGGAGAGGTGAATACGTTGTAGCCATTGTAGCCGAGTGTGATAAAGTGCTCCTACTAGTAACTGGCCCTGAGATTATGAAACTTATATATGGGAATTAACAAAACCGAGTTGAGCATGAAATCGTGCTCAAAAAGGTTTTTAACTCAGGTTCAAATCCCAAGATCAACACGGTCCTGATTCATCATTAATCATGCATTTATTATCGTCCAATTTTACAGTCGCATCCAGAAAAATCTAATCTTTATGTGCAACTGTGCTGTTGTAACAAGAACGGAAATTTGTGAGTTTCCTCATCACTGATCACATTTTTTATCACATTTTTCTGCAGGTGATGTATGGAGGGAGAGCTATTGACGATTTTGATCGGCGTATTCTTAGGACGTACATGGATGAATACATGGGTGACTTCATCTTTGATACGTTCCAGCCATTCCATTTCTTTGTAGCAGAGGATGTCGACTATTGTATCCCTGAAGATGGCATCAGGGATGTTTATGTCGGTGAGTAGACTAAGAATGCTAGTGTTCATGGCGATGTTTAGTGCTACCACATCCAGGAATTTTCTTTTCATTACTCAGCCATAATGATTGCAACATTTTCACCACCGATAGAGAGTCTGGTGTATAGAAAAAATTCGGTTTACTAAAATTAGACTTGATTTCAGACTACATCGAGTCCTTACCACTTGCAAACACCCCAGAAGTATTTGGTCTTCACCCCAATGCAGAGATTGGCTACTACACCCATGCTGCACGTGACATGTGGAGCCACCTGGTGGAACTGCAGCCACAGACAGGTCAGTGAGGGGAGATAACTCCACTTGTATTTGTTCAATCATTGAACCTCAATGCTGGGGGTAAAGTTCATGTGATGTGAGTATGTTATATCCTGTATGTAGAGCTTTGGATTCAAATCCCAGGATCGGCATGATCCTCTGTTTCATTGACATGGAGATACACATATGTTAGACATATATCATGTAATGAGAGGAGTAGGTACCATGTGGCTGTTATCTGTGCAGGTGAGTGTGGCACTGGGGTGAGTCGGGAGGAGTTCATTGAGAAGATTGCCTCCGACGTCCTCAACAGACTCCCACAGGAGTTCGAGCTGGACAAGATTCGTAAGAAGTTTGGACTTGAAGTCTCTCCTACAATGGTAGTCCTGCTGCAGGAGCTGGAACGATTCAACAAGCTCATCAGCAGGATGATACGCTCCCTCGCCACGCTGAAAAGGGTACAAACTTCTTTTTGGCAGTGCAATGTTACTGTAGTTAGCAGATAGGATGAGACTATTCGTTACCAGCATGATTTCTGGGATGTACGTGTTTTTACAAGCCGAAATTTTTCGTACATGGCTTGTAAAAACATGTATGCCTCCGAAATCACGCTGATAATGAATTTATCTACATACTTTTAAGAAACTGAACTTGTGAATATCCATGTAAAATGTCTTTCTAACGTACGAATCGAGGGTGGCCGCCATGTCACAGTGATCATGAGGTCACAACTTTTAACTATGACCAAACCAGGGTATACGACTTTTTCCAGGACACATTTCAACCAATTAAATCGCTAGAACTGTCACAATATTTTGGATAAAATATAATCCATGGCATTGATTGCACAATCAGTAGACCATTACACCCTAAACTCGAATATTTAGGTTCAAATTCCACTTGATGGCTCAACATCTCTATTGTGGGGATGTAATTCTTGTATACTACAATAGATATCAGCTGTAGTTTTAACATAATCACTGAAATACAAAAAGGCTGCAATACACTGACACTTTCATTCAAAATGGAAATTCTATTAGTAAAGAATGAATATGTATTTTGATCGTGTGTATTGTGGACTGACTTCTGCTGCAGGCTCTGGCTGGAGAGGTTGGTATGAGCAGTGAGTTGGACGACGTCTCCAAAGCTCTCTTCAACGGTCTGATCCCGTTCATCTGGCGCAGACTGGCCCCCGACACTCTCAAGTCCCTAGGTAACTGGATGATCCACTTTGAGAAGAGACACAAGCAGTACAATGGATGGGTGAGTGTCAGCTTCTGTCAGTCTCACTGGGGACAGTGGCTGATTGTATTGTCCACAGTGTGCATCAATATAGGATCTGTAGAATGCAGACTTTGTTGAATGTATCCAAAATAATGACAGACAATATTATCTAGCAAACTATGCCAAAGTCGGAAATATATGAATAGTTTACAGGAATGTCACAGTGAAGTATTGTGAATTTAACAAAAGCATCTCTCATCAAATTCCATAACAGACGTGTCGACTAACATGACTAAGCCCAGCTACGTATTCAACTATTGCCTCAAACTTGTGATGACATTTTCTGTATCTATACATCCACCAATATCTGACCCAGGTGAACGAGGGCGAGCCTCAAGTGATGTGGCTGTCTGGTCTCCACATCCCCGAGTCGTATCTGACCGCCCTGGTACAAGCTACATGTAGGAAGAACAGCTGGCCACTGGACAAGTCCACGCTGTACACCAGCGTCACAAAGTACCAAGGCCAGGAGGACGTTACAGAGCGTGCTCACGCTGGTATGATTGTTTTTTAAAAATTTAAATGGGCTTCAAATAGTCTAGTGATCTACCACACTACCACCCAACCCTCAATATAGATCATTTGGCCAGTATGTTGAATTACCATGTTGAAAAGGAATGCCAGGAAGAGACTTGAGAACTAAACCAAATTACCATTTCTTACGTATTCCTTATGTATTGGAAGTGATGGCAGCAGAGTGTAAGATCCTCACAACTATAGGTCCCCGAGTTCAAAATTGGACAGGCAAGCTACAATATATGTGAAATAATCTTGAAAGCGGCTGTAAGCCTCATAGCCAAAAATATATTAGAATAATTGTATTTTTATACAACTTCATCCCTGCTCTGAAACTGTCTTGATTTCCTTTTAGAAGATACACTTTTGCTGTTTGACACATCCACTTTTAGAGAAAAATAAATTAAAGGCATCTTTTAAACATCCATGTTCAACAAAATAGGGTTCTCCAGCAAGTTGTCATCCTCTGTTATCTCATGCCTGTTATCTCATGCCTGTTATCTCATGCCTGTTATCTCATGCCTGCACATGTTATCTCATGCCTGCACAATGTATCTCAGCTTATACGTTCTACTTCCGTCCTCTCCCAGGATGCTTTGTCCACGGCCTGTGTCTGGAGGGCGCCGCGTGGGACAGAGAGAATTCCTGTCTGATCAAACAGAAACCAAAACAACTGATCCAGAACCTTCCTGTACTCAAGGTCATCCCCATAGAGGCTCACAGACTCAAGCTTCAGGTGTGTACTTGTTGTACTCTCAGTAATCTGACTGTACACATCAACTTTCATATTTAAATTACACATAAACACATATATAAATCATATCTACTACATGTTTATACATATCATCGAATAATTACCAATGTACCATTTGTTTGTTAATTTTAACTACATTTTTTGGGATGATTTTCATGCTTCTGTATTTTTAAAACACATTAACTATATTTATGTACCATATCTATGTTTATTATCTATATTTGTGTCTGCTGGAATAAATATCTCTATTTAAAAAATAATTTCAGTTATCATCCATTACCGTTATTGTTTGAACCATGTGACAGAGAGATACCTATTCTGAATAAATAAATGTAAAATCGGTACATTGGTATACAGTCTAAATATTGCAGAACTTCACCTGAAGCTTGGCTTGTACTCTATCGTTTCAGAACACATTCCGTACGCCAGTGTATGTAACGTCGGAAAGAAGGAACGCAATGGGTGTGGGCTTGGTGTTTGAGGCTGATCTGGCCACCACGGAACACATCAGTCACTGGGTGCTACAGGGTGTCTGTCTTGTACTCAACTCCGACTAGAGGCGCGTTCTGTCACGTGTAATGCTGTACTGTACTGTACAATGGAACGCAGATTCAGATGGTGATATCTACAGTGATTATCACGACAGTGGACACATGCACTTATGTTGTTTTCTATGAACACATGGCAGAGGCCACTCCAGAGTGTGATTGTGATATGTGTTTTACAAGGATGACAAAAATTACAAATTATATCAATCATAATTGAAGAAAATTATTTTGAAAGATTGCATTCATCATTTCTGAAAATGATAGATATATTGAAAGTGTTGATTTGATTGTTTATATACAAGTTAAGGAATTTGTTTTGCAATCCACATGTGCCGATGGTTAGCACTTACATTGATGTACATAGCACGACTGTGATTCACTGTTATAGGAGCGACAGTACAAACACACAAGAGGAGATTTTTTACACAAAGGCTATATACAGTATTTCCGTCCCAGTAACTAACGTATTCTACCATTCCATCCCCAGTGCAATTTACATTGACATATCACTGGTTATTTATTTCATGTTGACTTATATTAGCAATGAATGTTGATTAATTATCTTTCTTTATATTATATGCTATTGAAGTTGACATTTTATATGCATATAAAATATGTACAAATTCATTCCATACCTGTATTCTAATGTAAAATGTCAAAAATGTTATTTATTTAGATATATAAATCGGAGCCTATTGTAGGCAAGGGAAGTTTTAATATAATTATTAGTATTTCATTATATATATTTATTGCTTTGTCCATATAGCTGAACTGTGATATTATTTTGTTAGTAACTTGTCAGGCATTGGTGATTTGTCAACTCAATTCCTTTTAACCATGTTAAAAGTTGTACAAGTTAAAATTGTATCTCTTGTTATCAGCATTGTGTCGTGTTAACAATCTGGACGTTCAGCAATGGCCTCACCTCGGGACTACTTCCACTGTCTGCACTCGCAGGCGCAGTAATCTTACCCAGATACCGGGATAATGGTGATCAGTCGTCATCAGCCTCACCACTCGTTGCATAGAGAAGAATGCGCAGAGGGCCTATTTTACACTCTTTAGTAAACAATGACATTTTATCGTTTGAGAGTGATGAATTAAAGTTAAGAATTAATTTCAAAATAATTATATGTAATTAGAAACAATAATAGTCACGATTGTCTTAGTATTTATCAGCTGTCTACAGGAAATAGGGTAATATTTATATTAATTATATTTCAACTACTTCCCCGATTGTTAGAAGTGAAAAGACTGCAAATATATAGTTTAATAAAATATATACTATTATCTAATCATGACATGCACTAATCTAATCAGTTATTGGAAATATTGATAACAATCGAGCTAGGGTATCACTCGACAGATGTAGTTTTAATATGGCAGCGATCGTGAGATTGCCGAGAGGACTGTGAGCCAGTCCCATTGGTTGGCCGAGTGGACGCTGAGTAAACCAGCTAATTTATTTATATTTCTGAATATATGTTGGAAGACTATCACCTGTTTTGTATGATCTTGCCAAGTTTCCAATAATCCAGTGAATCCCACATAGATCAGACAGCAATGCTATGTTATCTAGTACAATGACAATAGTTATAGAAATGCTGGACTGTATACATACAGCATTTGGACAGTTGTTCATCCTTCATTGTTCAGTAATCTGTCAAGTATTCTTGATTCACAAATATGAAATGTTCTTCTACTTGCAAGTAGAAATGGTTGCAATGAAACAATATCTAATTCATTATTTGTGCAGTGTAATTCACATAGTGCCAAATATTGCAGGAGCTGTCTGGAGAAGCTTCCGTGTGCTGTTTTACAATGTATACACCTTTGTTGTTGGATTCATATATAGTTCTAGGTTACTAGTATATTCCTGTAACCTTGGACTTGCTCAATTTTTATGTATTTTTGTACGTTCCTCATGAAAATGAATATAATAAATGTCAATAAATATGAAGTGTATTTCTGTTATTTGTTTATTAAAAAACAACCCTTAAATTCACAAGATGACTTAAATACCATTAAACCACAGATTGACACCATTTTCATTACATTCTTCAATTGTGTTACCTTCACTTAATATTCCTGTATATGTTCTTGTTTAACGTTCATATGTTAAATGTTCATGCTAAATAAATTTGAAGGTTGTTCCATTATATCCAACAACTGCCCTCTCCATGTCAGTAAACTTTATGTAGTTTCTGAAACAAGAGATTTTCATTTTTTAGGAAATATGTGAAAGTATATTCCTAAATAATCCAGATAAAAGTATCAGATAATTTTTTATATATATATGTATATGTATATGTTGGTGGTGTGCTTCATAAACACAAACCCGATGCTTGCAATGTCATAAGGTAAAAAATGAAAATGGACACAATGCAGGTATGGTACTCTTGTCCACTGTTGATTCTAACCTGAAACTATTGGTTCTAATTACGTTTCCACTACAATACCCGACCACCATTATTTTTGCAAATATCTCGAAGCAGAATATTCAAATTTTGTTAAAATATTACAAAAGACCCTCACCGTTTGGAATCGATTCCTAGTTTTTGCTGCAAGAACTCCGAAATCTGTTTGGAAATATTTGCATTGATTTCTGGACCTAGATTGCCAATGCTCTGAAGTTCAGAGTTTCCACATGGCTCCTCCGTTCCTCCATGTATCATCATCTGATCTGGGTGTACTCGTACTGTCACATACTGTGGACAGAAAGCAGGTGTGTACTCTAACTTTCACACAGTAATCATGGTAATATACAGTATTCTTTTTATAAAGGTAAAATGTGTTTTTTCTAAATTGTCATTATTAGTAATTATTGGTATTGCAATGATGTCGGTGTGTTGTGTGACGAGGACCTCACAGTCGGATACATCCTGCTTGACTGTGTTGACATTGCAAGCCAGTGTGCCGAGTTCTACTCCTCACCTAATCTAAAACATCTCTTCACCCAGGTTCCTGAGCATCTCATCTTATTTTTAAAAGAAATTGGTTTTTATCAAAAGTTATAAAAAAAATATATATATATTATTGACAAGAGTGTCTTTAGATATTGTATATCCTGCACTTAGGGATAAGCTTTGTATTAGACGAGCTTCAGCAAGTCTAATACAGAGATTATCCCTAAATGAAGGATATAGATGATATCTAAAGACACAAGGTTAATAATCTCTTTATCATCTAATGTCAAGCTTAAATACTTCTCTAT
>JAUTBT010013972.1:0-23109 GCA_032361225.1 Lepetodrilus schrolli
TCTCTCTCTCTCTCTCTCTCTCTCTCTCTCTCTCTCTCTCTCACACACACACACACACACACACACACACACATACACACACAAACACACACACACACACAAACACACACACACACACACACACACACACACACACACCCGCAATGCAATGCAACACACACACACACACACACGCTTTCAATTTGCCAGCCGGATTATATATACCCTCGAATCCATATAATGTCCGGCTAATGATTGATAGGGTATGCCATGATGTCACTCGTCAAAAAAGACAATGTAGAGGTAGCACATTTATACAGAGGTAGCACATTATACAGAGGTAGCACATTTATATGCCAGATTGCAGTCCACATAGTTGTAGTCAATAGTCCACGTACCTGTTCTTGGCCTCCAGCTGAGAGATGAGCTCCCTCTGTGCCTTGTTGTTATCAAGGCTGAAGTTGAGCTCTGTCGGACTCTGGGACTGAAAACAACAGAGGCAATATTGTCAAACACTGAAAACAACAGAGGTAATATTGTCAAACACTGAAAACAACAGAGGCAATATTGTCAAACACTGAAAACAACAGAGGCAATATTGTCAAACATTGAAAACAACAGAGGTAATATTGTCAAACATTGAAAACCACAGAAGCAATATTGTCAAACATTGAAAACAACAGAGGTAATATTGTCAAACATTGAAAACAACAGAGGCAATGTTGTCAAACATTGAAAACAACTGAGGCAATATTATCAAAAATTTAACACAACAGAGGCAATATTGTGAAATATGTACAAATTTAGCATTTCGGAAATAATGCGGCTAAGCCTGGAGCTGATATTGTCAAAAGACATAACTCTCATTCTTTATCGTTGTCTCTTCTCTCCCCATCTTTTCTTTCCCTTCTCTTGGAGTGGTTTTCATTTCAGTTGTAATAGCTTGTGACCTATCTATTTCGTCTTGAACAAACTATGTTTACATTTAGCTATAGCTGCTACAGTACAGCAGGAAATCCTCTTGCTAACCTTCTCAAGACATCAATAATTCATTAGTGACAACATGCACACTAGCAAAAAAATATCCCTAGATTTAACTAGCCATGGACGTTTATATGGGTAGCTAAAACATTGCAATGATTACTCTCAAACAAACGTAATGATTAGCTACCCTAACATCACATCTGATGTCCAGTCTAAAGGTTGCCTGCCTACAAATTAATTACGTGGTGACTTCTCCCCGACACAAGTCAAGTCCCATCTGGCCCTTGTCAAGCTTTGTAAATACCTGGACTAAGCAGAAGAACATCCTGGAAGTCCTGATCCAAACCCGGCTTCCACGACACAGAAAACACAGCCCCTCAGTGGAGCCGGTATTTATCCGGGAAACAACAATCCACAGACAAAGACGTATGTATATCTACAACACTTCCTGCGGAAAATCAATCCCATCTCCACCTAGAGGGCAGCTAATTGGCCATTATTTGACTCTGCCCCAATCAGATATGACGACATGGCAAAGTACTTATGCAATATACATGTGAAACGTCGGCTCTGGTGGTGGCGGTCAGGTACGTAGTCAGCGCGTGATGATGCCGACGAACGCCAGGGCAAGAACTCGTGGAAAACCGTGACATTGATTTCCATATTCTATATACAACCTGTTTGACAATCCATCCTGCGTCGCTCAAGCTTGACCAGCAGATAGGAATCAATACGCAAACACCCAGGCGGACCCATTGATCAGGGTTATTGGTATTTTGACTTGTATAGTAGATGTTTGTTGATGTATTTAGATGCAAGATGTATGTGTGTTGTCAGCATAGCCTCCATCCACTCAAATATCACCTTTGAAGTTCACGTAATAGCTCCTTTGTTTTGTTTGTTGTTCATGCATGCATACATGTACCCTCATCTATATCATATTAGATCAAATGTCAAATTGTATACCATGTACCACTGTGAGTGGTTAGATGGAATAAATTTTTGGGAAAACAAATGGGAAAAAAAAAGTTGTATTGAGTGAATTATTGTTTTACGTCACAGCAGGAATCTTTCACCCATATGTGACGACATTTTAGATAGATTACAGTGTTTCTCTGGTGATGCTGCACAAAGGAATCAATGTAGCTATGTCACAAATTACAACATACAATTGTTTACCTTTAAATTTACATGACACAGACACCGGAGCTCCTGGCTACTGATGCATGCGTATAAATAATCACGAAAATCTTTCTCGCTCTGAAAATTTCCAAATGGGTAAAATAAGAATTGAAGGCATTCATAATTAATGGCCTTCACTTCCAGCGAATGAATAAGATTTACGCTTCTGTAAATTTGCATACGCACATCGCGGACAGAAAGTCTATGAAAACATGAGCTATCTTTAATTGTCACAACTACCACCAATGAAACTCACAAAGGAGATCAAATTATGTTTCGATAGAAGAAAAACATACTTAGCATGATTAAACATACTGATAATATTGTAAATTATGAAAAGTATTTATTTTTATTTTTAAAAGAAGCAAACTTGGACTTTTGAAAATAGTTAATATATGTAGTGTTTCTAATAAAGTTTAGGTTGTACGTTATAAAAGGTATTAAGTGGCTCTAAACCCCAATTAAAAAATATATATATACCGGGTATATATAAAAGATAATAATAATAAAACATACTTGGACTTTCAGATAAAGGTTAGGTCCTTACATAATTAATTGAAGCAAGAATCAATAGTGATCTGTAAGTTTGGCTTTGAAAGCATTCCCTATCTGACCATTACCCTTAAATCAACCCCAACCCTACCCCCACCCCTAAATATATGTTTTGGAAATAGGCATTTTGAAAATAGCTATTGTGACCTGTTGTGAACAAGGCCTAAACATCTGCAAAGATTGCGCAATTAGTCAATAGTTTGAGAAATCTTCTCCCAGAATAATCGGTGGATTCACTTTTGGAATAATGACGGTAATTTTATAGAAATTGAAATATTGGACACACTTAATTTATCTCCATAATATAACAACAGGAATAAATAGACAAGCCGACCCGAAACAAACTTAATGACATTTAAATAGATCATACTTATAACACCGAAACTAAAATAATTACCAAGCAATGACATTGATAATGTATTCCCCCGGGGAAATAATGATTTATTGACCAAATACAGAAAAAAAATCCAGTCGAAATCGCATCCAGGACAATCAGATATTGTAAATAGACACAGATCCCTGTTTCCCATTACCATCGTTAACTGCACTGATCACATGATGACCAAAAATAGCGCTCCAACATCGTACATCCGCGCCATTCAGGCAAGTAACATGCAGGACAGAATCAGCCATGGTTAATGCACGGTGATGCTGTGCCCCTAGGGGATAGCTTTCAATAATGGAATCAGGAGTTAGTGTAAAGCGACACCAAGCTCGTGTACAGGTTAGAAATGTGACGCGCCCACGAGAAGACTTCGTTGGGCAACTGAAGACATTACGGCTGATTCAGCTGTTTTCTGGCAATTCAAACCAGCTTCTCACACAAAACAGCAAGCACATAGAATCCTTTGATGGAGTTAATGGGGAGCTCAAGGTATTGGCAAGAGATTGTTTTCACAGGACAGAGGAGAAAACAAAATCAATGTGACAATTGTCATACTAACTAGAAAGATACACAAAGACAACTATTTGTCTTTGACATGAGCTAAAGTTTCCTTGTCCCAGGACGATCGATGATGACAAAAGATTACGTGATGAAGATAAAACTGATTTTCACATGCTATGTAATTATTCAAAGTACAGTTGTAGTATGAACATTATATGCCATTAATGCATTTAACTAACACATCAACAAATTGTTATGGTTATAACGAAACATTGTTGGGTTTTTTAAACGTAAAGAATGTTAAATATTTTGTTCAAACTGTAATCATATTTTAGGGTACTATTGGGAATAAACAGGCAAATTTTCAGGAACTTAAGTGCACGACAAAAACATGAAATTAATAACTACATTCTAAACACAGATATTTCATACTGATCTGAGGTCAGGACAATAAAATATGAGAATCTAAACCATAAGAAACCTATTATATTAAGGCAAATATGTTCAATTATAAAATTACAAATAATAGAAGCTGTATCTTGGTAATATTATATCAAATATATACTACAGATGATGAAACATCAGTTTACATATTAATGATATACCATGTGTCAACAACACATTAATTTTAGATTAGTATAATTATAAACATGTACTACATGACAGTGTACATACAAGCAACTGCATTGGTTTAAAACTTTGAATACCTTTATTTAGATACATATATTATATTTTACTTATTACATACTGATTCATTCCTGAGGGTGCCATGGTCTAAAATCTTTCCATGTACACTTTATCTACAGGAAGAAAACACTATCAGAACAAGATTATCCATTTTAATAACTTCTCAACCCATGCAAAGTAAAGCATTGTACCTTTAAAACAACAAAAACAACAGAATTATCCCAAATATTTATTTAGTCTACCTATTTGTAGAACAATGTCCACAACTGTAGTGCTACAAGAGTTATACTCCATGATGTTACGACTCTTTGATAGTTCTGTGGAATGGGATCCAGCTAGGGCCTTCCTGTTTGAAATGGCATAACTAAGGTAAGCTTAATTTCAACCACAGCCATAGACTACACCATTCCTAAGGTTTGAGTAAAGTAACCTTAGAGCTACGCCGTTTCGTACAGAAAAGCACAGTTTCTTAAAAGTACTTCTAACTGTGAAGGCATCATATTTTCCTCCTCAAACAAGATTATTATTTTACATGTCCATTGACAATAACATGGATCTCTATTATATTAAAGGCAGTACTTTCCTATTACAGATACATGAATAATGAATCATACCGCGAACAGTTCCAATAATTTTGAGTGCCTTCCCAGGACGTTCCATATCAAATCAAATCCCAATTGTGAGCAAGTGATCAGAATAATGCAGGCGACATAATGAGGTCAACTAGATTTATCTTTGTTAAAATCAACGAAATTCATCACCTCACATCACTTAATCGGTCTCGCCATATTACTGTGAATCAATTCATGGACATTTCCAGCATTGTGATGACAAAGAGTTGAGAAGGGCAGACAAACAGCAGGTCTACGACACGGGAGGTTCTGATAACAGCAAGCCACATTGGGAGAGAAGCCACGCTCCATCACGACCACCGACTGCCCAAACTTACCATTATCGGCACCATTACCACGAACCAATCATGGGCAGATGTTGAAGAGGTATCGGTGATAACGACGACTGAGCACACTCTTACACCCTCACCGACGCCACCTAGACCGCAGATCTCCTGGTCTCGATACCAGCCCTGGCCAATTTCCGAGCGTAATCCGCCCAGGCACCATGTAGCGTACTCCAGGCTAGAGGTATACCCACAGAGCTAGCCCTTATCACTGTCCAATAACAAGACCTGTGCATAATGACCCAAGTGGCTGTGTGTGTCTGTCCCCAGCACCACGGCACTCCAGCACAGGGAGTGTTAACAGGGGGTATTAAGAAGGCTAACTGCATGCAATAAGACACTTGTTCAGTAGGCAGTAATGAGACCGTACCAAAGGAAGGAAAAGACATGATACTATATCAGGATACTAAGGATCAGAAGGTGGAATCAGTTTTGGAAATAGTAGCCATCGATGTTCAAGTGATGCTCCAGAGACATTATTGTAAATAGTAGCCATTGATGTTCAAGTGATGCTCCAGAGACATTATTGTAAATAGTAGCCATCGATGTTCAAGTGATGCTCCAGAGACATTATTGTCTCTGTATACTGGGCAGTTGAAGAATGAGTGAGTGATTATGGAGTTTAACGTCACTGTGGGAATCGGTTGAAGAAGGTGACACTAATACAGGTTCAAACACCAACACGTTCCAAACCTGTGTCCAACACCAATACCACTAAAACCTGTGTGTATCCAACACCAATACCACTCAAATCTATATGTATCAAACACCAATAACACTCAAATCTATATGTATCAAACACCAATACCACTCAAATCTATATGTATCAAACACCAATACCACTCAAATCTATATGTATCAAACACCAATACCACTCAAACCTGTATGTATCCAACACCAATACCACTCAAATCTATATGTACCCAACACCAATACCACTCAAATCTATATGTATCAAACACCAATACCACTCAAATGATTATATCAAACACCAATACCACTCAAAGCTGTGTGTATCCAACACCAATACCACTCAAAGCTGTGTGTATTTAGTAGTCAAAATCTACCACCTAAGGTAACTATGTCATCTATTTGAAGTTCAGACTGTTGATGCAGACAAAGCATGTGTTTGCTTTCAGCAGTTCATCAGAAACTTCAATCTGCAGTATTATCCTTATTTTCACACCTTTCCAATTTCTCTTCATTGCTTGAAGCTGTTCTCCAAAAGCAAGATCCAAACTGCTAAAAAAATATCTAAAGAAACAAAATCAGGACTATTTGATCATAAATAAATCATATTGACCTCTGACCTTCTGAGTGTTTAATCAAGAAGTCAAATTTACCACATCCAATCTCAAGAACAGATTAATAAATGAAAAATCTTCACCAAGCGTTTCAAAACTTAATGTACTTGTCGCAGTCACATTCAATCCACCGACGCAGTCGTGAATTATTTGACAATCTTGCGAGAGCAAACTGTCCCTTCGGCGTGACAAACCTCAATCTCCCAACCGAGCCTCGCACAAACGTACAAAAGACAACCTCATAAAACAATTGTCTAGGCAAAGACTGTGTGGGGGCCATTATTCCCTTTTCTGCGTTTCAGTCATACAATATTAATCCTGTATTACCATGGCGTAATCAATGAGGGGGGGATCTGTGGGTTCACATATTGATTGACGGGCTGTTTGGTATCCCTCCTGATAGTGGGTCCAATGATGCTAGGCCATGCCACCCAGTGCTACAACATGTCAATACATCCACGCCATTAGCAGTCCAAGACATATATATCTGACATCTTCAGAGCATCCATAAACATCCAGACATGATGGAGCTGATCTGAAAACCTTTCCCAATGCATGAATTACAGTAGATTACGTTTTGGGTGTAAACAATTCAATCGAAATGGATTCTGGTAAAATGACACTAAAGAATGTGAAATATAATTAAAATGTAAGGTAATCAGCAGTATAATGACTGCTATTTCCAAGCATTTCAATAATGTCGCAATGAACCAACAGCATAACAACATACTTAGCAATGTTTGGTGTAGATGCACTAGAAGTGATAGCTATATAGAATGAGTTTAAGCATATATTGTCAGCTCAAGAAATTACCATGTCCTGCTGTCTTCAATGCATCAATCTCAAAGGACATAGGTTCAACAGATATTTAGTAAATGATTCAGCTCTTTCCTGTGGGCATCAGTTCGAAGACTTAGCTCACTGCTAAAATGTCCTTATTGTAAGAACTATGATATCATTAGAGCTGATAAATATTTTATATCAAATTGTTTTCCATTGATATAATTATACACCGAAATGAAGATATGCATCTCCAGGTTTTATCAGATTTGTCAGGATCAATAACTATTTTCATTACTCAGACTAATCAGTTTATTATTATCTTATGAAGTATCCCATACCGGTACTTATGGTTTCATGCATATACAGAGGGGAGAGATCTACTTAAACCAGCCTTAAATCTTGTTTACAAATCTACTTCAGATAATATGCTTTATTGTAAAATGTACGTATGTATGTAACATATTAAAAGGAAAATAAATATTTCTTTAAACCATGTTGTTTTAATACAGAAGTGTTCTGTGCCATAGAAAAGGTACCAGGTGGAAAATGTACCCGAGGCCACCATGACAAAGATCTATGGGTACCATGACAAAAGTACCCATAGGTACCATGACAAAGGTACCAATAGGTACCATGACAAAGGTACCACGAGGTACCATGCCAAAGGTACCAAAAGGTACCATGCCAAAGGCACCAAGGTGCAACATGGCAAAGGTACCAAGAACTACTATGACAAACGTACCATGGGCCAACACATAAAGGGTACCAGTAGACATAATGGTGAAACAAACAGGGCCACACCTACAAACTCCATCAAAACCATGTTATATTCAAAACAGGTTGCCCCTTGGTGCTGCAAGTCTGCATTTCAGCCATGATTGGGGATAAAATAGGCATAAGGTCAGGTATCACTCTCTTAATGAGTACTAAATGAGCAATCAATTGCCTTTAGTAATTGCTGTCAGCCAAACCTAGGCCATAAATACACACTTTACAAAATGAACATGGTAGACATGGCAAGGCAATGACAAAATTAATGAACGATTCACAGACTGTGAACAGCTGTTCTCCTAAACACTGAATGACAGTTTACTGTTGGATGCAGTCATAAAAAGCAGCATGTGTTAATTTGTATCAATTTTCTCATTAATTTGTATGTGATTGTCAGTGTCTTCCAATCAGTCATGTAGTTTTGACATTTCTGGCTGTAGTGGCAAAGTATATGCTATATGGCAAGATAGTGTATTGACATTAACATGCAGAGCAAGGGCACATGCTTTCTTTTGTTCTAAGTGTAGGTTTATATCCCGATACACCTACAGTTTTTCGGAGAAAGTGTAGGTATATCAGAAATAAGCGTACAATATTCCTTCACTGTGTTTTAATCAGAGGTCCCACGAGCAAAACTGTAGAGATATTGACCGAGACACCTCGGAAAGTGTGGGTACAACTCTTACAGTTATATAACTGAAATTCAACAGAGTATAAACGAAACATACAATTGCACCCTATTACATGCCATAGCCAACACTACATATCCTATGTTCAATGCACAGTCAGTTCACATTAATTCATCATATAAATAGGCAAACAGAAGAGTATGATTGTGAATAATGATAAATACACAAAAGCTGCAGGATGGTCAACAGCAATCCAATATTCTTGTTCACATTAATTTAGAACACAGGATTGAGAAACTGGGAGATAATCTACATGAATATAATCATAACTATTGGATGTCTGCAAATAGTTTCATTTAATGTAATACTAATAATAACATTATTTAAAAAATAATAATAAATAAATATTTAAAAATAATAATTATTATTATTTTGAAAATAATAATATAAACTATTTTAAAATAATAATAACAATTATTTTTTAAATGTCAACAATTAAATAATTAAAAACAGTGCATTGAAGAATTAACAGGCAATTGTAAATCCAATAAATTACAAGCATAGATGTTTGGATTACACTATTAGATATACACTAACCGTACACAAAACTAGCATCATGATTGAAGCTCCTCAGAATGACAAGAAAATACTCCCGTTCTCCCCGACAAAGGAAGGACAATAGTGTGAACTGAAACATTTTGTCAAGGTCTGTCTATCCCGGAAAACATGGATCAAGAAAAGCTACGCGGGCCATGGTTTAGTCATCCTATCACAAAGAAAATAATTATGTTTAATTAAGCATATTGATCATGTCATGATCCAGCCCTCCTTGGTGGACTACTACCAACATGTCATTGCAATACAATCAGGTCGCATCTTGATGTTAGCTGCAGATCTCCTGGTAATGATCGTGTTCAGGGGTATCTCGATCACTGAGCTGAGAGAAATATTCAGAATCTGAGAAGAAATCCATATGAAATCAACTAAGAAAAATAATAAGTAATATTCAACTGTTTTTGCAAAGAATGAGATATATAGAATGGTAAGTTTTTAGAAATCTTGCAAATGACAAATAAGCTTTGTGGTAGTATGGTAAAAATAATAAGTAATATCAACTGTTTTTGCAAAGAATGAGGTATATAGAATGGTAAGTTTTTAGAAATCTTGCAAATGACAAATAAGCTTTGTGGTAGTATGGTATATTAGTAGCAATGACCTAAGTTGAATTACCTTTCTTACTACCTTTCTTACTTAGGAGACTTTGATAACAGACTACCCAGCAAACACATTTATTTTTTAGAATAATAATTACGAAACATTAACATCCAAATGGTTGCTTGTGGACACACATTTATAACATTTTCATATGAATAAAATATATTTTTTATAGATATTTAGTTAGATGATTAGTGTTGTTATGAAATGATTTCTCAATGTTTTGAAATGTTTCCATAAAAATATTTCTTGAAAAACATCTATCCTTTACAAATGTTTGCGTTCTAGATCTGAAACGTGAACATTGAGGATATGCAAAATTAAAATTTACCAATACCTTGACGACCTTTCTTAAGTCCAATTAGCAATCATTCTACTCTACAAGAAAAAACCACTTGAAAAGTAACTCTCACAAACCAATGTCCCTACTTCTAAAATTGGACGTCTATACTTTCCAATCATGACACATCTGTTACCTATACAAACCACAAACTATTTCAACATCAATATCATTCAAATGCAAATGTCAAAGCTTTCAAACCAGCAATACATTGCCAAGTAATGGTGCATTGGACGACGACGCTATAAACGCTCACCTGAATGTCATATATAGCCGAGATTGTCCCATGATCATTACACACCCATAGAAATGGCATTGTTGGAGACTGTCGATGCATCCACATCAAGAATTCACCTGTCTGTCTTCAAGAAGGCTGTTGTCACCACAGTAATTCCCATGCTATCCCATTACAGTGTTACAATCCTTGGCGCCGAGACAAGTCATGTTTTCCAATTGAGGAACCAACCTGTTCCAGAGTGACTCCGGTGAAAGACTTCCCTGCGAGCATTCACAGACTTTAACAGGCCCTCACATTCTTCAGACACTCCCACCAATATTGGACGGTAAATCACCACTGCAGCTAAATGTCCTGCTTGTCCTAAATGTCCTGTCATCCTACCTTGACCCTCGGAACAGCTGTTACTCTCTCTCTCTCTCTGTGCTCCATTAATAATCACAGGATTCATGCCCAGTTAACAAACAGGCAATTATCTAGATTACTTGTTGGCGAAATGCGATAGTCAATGTCTGAAGAATTTCTGGGCGGTTGAATTAAATTTGATGGATTGGTGGAAAGAAACAATTTACATTTGATGATAAGGTGGAAAGTATAAAATTGTACTTTGAACAAATAATTCCCAATCTTTTTTTTTTTTATAAGTTAAAAAATGTACAAATATTAATACAAATTATATAGAGCCATGAAAACAGAATAGACACTTTGAACCAGTAGACAAACACAAATATTGTTTTCACTTTTTTTGGTGAAGCAATTACCCAGTTTTTCAAGATAGAAACTCTAAGTTGACAAAACATGCATAAAATGCATCCACACTCCTTCTAGAAGATTGTCTTCTAAATAGCTTGTTTACACCCAAATTGCCTTCATTTCATGAGTAAACTATTTTAATTGAAATCTGAAATACAATGATTAGCATCACCATGCAGAGAAATCAATTATAACTGGAAGAAAACAGGATGCTACAACAGGATGGCAATCTTGTTAGGTGATGATGCAGGGGGGGGGGGGGCTTCGGGGGAAGGGGAACAATAGCCGCTGACAGGCGACAAGGAGATGGCAACCATCTTGGATCTGTCATATCCACAGTGAGTGGGGGATAGGAAAAGAGGGACAGATACATTCACATGGTTCTCGTACAGTCGTCTATTAATGCTGTGTCATGTCTCGCTGGCGGACAAATTTAGAGTTGCTTTCAATATATATCACCACCGCTTGTTAGCTTTTTGGCAGGAGGAAACCTGCAACATCTGTAGAGCTGAATGTTGTAGTAAACCTGCAAGCACTAACTAGTACAGACAAACCAAGGAAGATAACGACACTAGTACAGTACAGACAGCGCATCCTATCATGATCATGTCAAAAAGGGTAACTTTCGCGAACATTGATGCCGGTCTCATGGTAAGTCCAAATTATGTATGCATCTAAATTTGCAATCTAAATAGGATTCCACAACTCAATAGGCCATCATTAAATTAATATTTAATTATTTAAAAGAATGATTACTGACAAGGAAATTGATATTAATGGCTAGTCTGTAAGATTTGTCTTTCCCCATCTCTTGATAGATGACAGCATCCATTACAGTAGAACGGATATAACTCCAAAGTAGTACAGTACCGTAGGCATGATGTGGTATTCCTGTCAGATTGAGATGGGATTCCTGGTAATGACATTGAGAATATGTGTGTGACACCCAAACACTGACACGCACGACACTAAGCACTCTACAAGCTGATGGGTAACACAACATGACAGTAATTGTAAGAAGAAGAATTGTCCACTGAAGCAATAGTAGACAATCTTCACCTCAGTCTATCCATCACAATTTCTTGTGGATGGTGGTTCTTGAAAACATTATATTTCTGACCGAGAGGCTGATGGTTGTGCAGGATTAATACATGGATGGATAGATGGATGGATGGTTGGCAGCATTAGTACATGGATGGATAGATGGATGGATGGTTGGCAGCATTAGTACATGGATGGATAGATTGTTGGCAGCATTAATACATGGATGGATGGTTGGCAGCATTAATACATGGATAGATAGATGGATGGATGGTTGGCAGCATTAATACATAGACAGGCAGATGGATGGATGGTTGGCAGGATTAATGCATGGACAGACAGATGGATGGTTGGATATATGGATGGTTGGCAAGATTAATACATGGACAGACATATGGATGGTTGGCAGGATTAATATATGGACAATTGGATGGATGGCTGGTCATGATTAATGGATGGATGGATGGATGGATGGATGGATAGAGGGGAACATGGAAGCAAGGATTGATGTCAGAAAGCTAACTCTGAATGGCCAGAGCGATGAAAGGACTGTAGGTGGGATGGGTAGGTGTATAACAAAGTCTTGACCACCACAACTCAGGGTGTCCTTGGACAAAATACGCCCTCAAACAAGAAACAGAATACTACAGCAATTATATACAAATGATATGTTAGGGCTAATATATCACAGAAACTGGATGCATATCATAGATGCAAGGCATTGTCATAATTAGCCTTTGATTGGTAACGGAATAAAATAACATCAAAAAGAAAAATCTAATAAAGTTTTGACATTTTGGATATACTGAGCTGTTTTTGGATTACAAAACGCAACTCACTTTAGATTTATGATGACTACAAACTAGGTAACCTCAACTAATGTTCATAAAAGCTTCTTGATATTATATATAAACAAGAACACTTTTCAACATGTAAAAGGAACCAATGGATGGCATTATTGTAATATTATTGGGTTGCAATATGAAATATATTTCCTGTTACATTCCACCATGTTCCTGTCAAGCAAACCAGTACAAAGTGACTGGTAATCACCAGATGTAAACCGTCAATGTGAAGAGAAGTCTGTCTGTTTGATGACCACAATGCATTAATAAACCAAGCCAATATCTAAATACCATTGTGGTGAACAGGATGCCAATATTGACCAATACCAAAGACAATCAGATTGACTGACAATTGGTTACCATCAGCAGTCGCAGATGTCCAGAGATCAATTCGTTACAAGTACATCTGATTGACATAGGATGCAGGAACTAATTTGATCTTTTGCTTCCTGGTGTGTGCAGGTGAATGGAACATTGTGTTTAACCCTTTTAGAGGTAAATTGAATGTTGTCTTAAATCATCACAGGTCAATGGAGCACCAAATACTCAACAAAATAAATTAAGCACGAGCAGATATTTTATGGGGGGAGCTTCCTACCAAATTGCAATACTCAGCATGAGTAATCTGGTGCCATTCTTCTTCAATGTGTCTGCAAGTTTTTGAAGAATACCTGGAGCCTGTAGACATTTAGAAATTCTTCTTTTTATAATAATACAAAGCTAAATTTAAATGTCTCCAAAATGGCCCCTTAATTAATTTTGTTGAGAATATAAAATCCGTTACAGGTGCACAAACCATTTTATCACAGGTAAATGGAACATACATAACCCTTTCCAGGTGCATGAAACTATCTTCAATCCATCATAGGTGAATGTATTTACCGGGTAACCCTTTTAGAAAAGCAAGTGGCATTGACTGCCCTTAACCCATCACAGGTCAATGAAACGCCAATAATCTTTCAGTTTATTGGCAAATGGGCTGTACATTCTTTTAACCTACTCTATATTGCATTGATTGTGATGAATGAAGAAGGGACATTAACATTATGTCCCATAGAGCAGTCTAAGCAAAGGAAACCATAACTACAATGTTAGCAGTGGTGTAGTTTGTAGCTAAGGTTGAGTTACTGTTACGTTGGGACGTACGCCGTTTTGTACAGGAAAGTTGTGGCCGTCATTTCACAAAAGGGTCGTACTATTGTCCGGTTCTAATTCAGGGCTTACACAATGCTTTTACTACAGCATGAAATGACACCAATAGCGATTTACGCCCAGACTACAGTACGACCCTTTCGGGAAACACAGGCCTCTCTTGTATGAAATTGCTTAACTAATTCCAACCTTAGCCATACACTAAACTATTCCTATGGTGTTACCTTGGATTTACACTGTTTCGTATAGTAGAGTCTCTCATCAAGACAGACTATTAGTATTCTATCATGAAACCACCAGCCAATAACACTGCACTTCTTGCCAGCTGACATCACAAACCATGGATAGTAATTCTACCCTCAAGCAGTGTCCGGATCCCACTCGCCAGTGCATGGATCTGTGTTATATTGTGATAAGCCATCACTAATAGCCCAGACCATCCATCAATGTATTGGAGAGTATGTGTGGCGGTAAGGTAACATAAATGATAGACTGCCAGATAGAGGTAGAACTGATGGGTGGTAATTTACTGCATGAGAACCTTCACTGACCAGCTGTAATATGTACCACTAAAAGCTAAATGCACCACCAGGCCCCGAGATTACGAAACAAGCTCAAATTTTATATGGGGATTTATCAGGCTGAGGAATATCTCCCTCATTTTCTACTCAAAAAGGAATGTAATATCTGGGCCTGATTTGGTTCATGGAATGTACATACTGTTAGAAAGAAACTATCATTGAGATGAGTCTACAAATGTACTTGTGGTTGTACTTTCAAAAGATACAAGAAATATTTTGTCAAATGTAAGATTTGTCTGGTGAGTGGCTGATGACAACTATATCCAATTACTTATTAAAACTTTAGTATGGACATAATTTAACCATAGCCATAGTGAATCCCTCTGAAATGCATCAACACTTGGCTAAAGAATTTGGTAAGATTGAGACCTTCACTTTAAATTCTCCAATTCTTAATTGAGGTGATAATGAATGAGTAAATGTTGAAATAATTCTCAGTAAGTGGCATCAATATCTATGATTAGAAAAAGGAAATTGACCATGATGTAAATTCTAACTAAAAATACTTTGAAAACAGTGTAGACCAATAAAGTATGTTTATACACATTATTAGTTTAGTTATCAAAAAGAAAGATATAAAACAGTATAAACCTTTCATGCTAACTTCAAACCATATGGGTTGTTTAATCAAGATTATGCTTAAAGTTGTTACTTATAATTTATTATTATTATTGTTATCATACCCTATTTATACAGCACCCTTTCCATACACTGTATGTTCAAGGGTGCTTTACAATTGCTAAAACAAAAACAAACATTGCACAACTTCTTACAAACATCTGGAACCGGATTCATAACTATCTACCTATTTAATCAAACACAAACACGAAGCAAATAAAAATCAATATATTCCTACCAGTACAATCATTTAAATGTAAACTTACGACCAAATTGTTAATCCTTCGGTACATTGCCATCCATATATTGCCAAGTACAGTTGGGAACCTTTAACCCTTGTTCTTCCAATACATTACTATGATGTACACGCCAGAAATACATATATCACAATACTTTCCTGATTCTTAAATGTAAACCCCAATTCTTCCAATATCTTCTCATATCATGGACGAAAGTGAAGCAAATTAACAACTTCAACACTAGCAGAGTACCAGAAAACCCATAACTTGATGACCACCACCTCAAGGGTTAATAGAAAAATCAATGGCACCACAATCAAGGGAATTCGGGAGAACAAAAGAAGCACTCCCATTTGCTGGACAGATGGACAGTGGGTCACATGACCCACTGGTCAATACTGACCATAGCATCAACATAAGGAAAATTATATTGACGAGCTTCATCGAAATTACGATAATGCTTGTGAGGTCTTCATCCATTACAGGATGTGGAGTCAGCTGCTAATTAGCTGATTATTGATTGGTTAATTGCAGGAATAATTGACAATAAGTGCAGATTTCTACGAGAATTATATATATATATACCTGTGGGAATTTTGATTTCTATGACAGAAATACACATCCCAAATGGATTTAATTTTTCAGAAACTGCACACTTGACAGAAATATTATAAATATATATATTTATTTCTACGACATGTGGTGGGGTCTATTCCCCTGACCTGGACCCAATTCCAGTCAATTTGGGGTTTAGGGAAAGGTATGGATAAGAAAATATTTTATTCATATTTTGGGTCATGTGAGCCAATCAGATTGCAGGAAATTGGGTTTGGGTCATGAGAATAGAAGGCAAGTCCAGGTCCAGGTCCAGGTCCAGGTCTGGGGAATAGATTTCACTTACATACATCCCAATGGGAACCTACATTATAAATGTTGTACTTCTCAACCAAATTTCACATCCTAATACAACATATTCTATCCAATCATAAAAATTAATACAAAATACTCAACTCAGAATCATAAATCGTACTCAAGTCCTTGAGTACGTACTCACTCGTTTTTTTTGCCAAGTTAGTGATTACGAGTTGGTGATTATGTGAGTACATGCTCAAGTGAGCACAAGTCGAGTTTATGGTCAAGTACGTTATTGTACTCGACACGTTTTTTCCCCCCGGGGTCATAAGCAGCATTTTGGAACTCTTTGGTGTATTTAGAGATGTTGAGGTAAGAAGGGTATACAGACTGGTCCCATGCCTATGCTACACATGCTTCCTGTATAACATTGGCGGGGAACTAGTCCTTTGTCTGCTACTGCTGATAGATGCTGATTACCGTATCCGAGTGATATTCTTTAGATTGACACGTATGTAATACCAATAATACACTTCAATACGTAATATGCTATCTATTTCACAATAGGAGACCCTGAGGAAGTTGTTAGACTGGAGCATTTATTCAATTTTCGCATACAACGGATTTTGTAAATACAAAATGGCGATCATAATACGAGATAAACACGAGCGACAGGGTTGATTGAAATTAATAAACAATCACAATGTTTTTAGTGATATAGAGCCTTGCTACCAAATTGTCCGGATTTTAATACCGGAAGTACAACAAACATGGTGGTTGATTGAGCTTTGTTTTAAATACGAATCCCTTGAAATGTACCGGTAATACTGAGATGCAACAAATGACGCTGTGATCAAAGTATGTAGACTGATTGATACTTAAGCATGTCTAGTCATCTACTCAACTAAGCGTCACTGTCGACTGCGAGCCGTGACTGTTATGACAGCGATCTCCGCTGACATGCGCTATGAAGAACTGTAAGACATGATCTCTCCATATAACACTGGTATGCAATGGTACTTCGTGGACCCATAAACCAGCGGTATACCGAGGGTTCACTGTATATCTAAGTCAAACACACACAGTGTACTGTTCAACTTAATATAGAAATGTATGACATTTAGAAAATATCATGTGGGCATTAATGAATGCATTTCAGAATAACTACAATATTTCATCAGAAAACCGAAGGTTATCAAACTCGTAGAATGCCAAGAACCTTAAAGCCCCATCATTTTCTAACCTGTCCTCTCTACATGAAATTGGGGCATTGATTTCATCTCTATTTTCCCTATAACCTAGTGACAAGGGACACTTACGTGTATGTAAAAATCTATAAATAGCACTCACTATTCAGTGTGGGAAGCAGGCAAAGCAATTCACAAACCAGTGACAGCAATTACTTTGAAATCATATGACATCAAATAATGGCTGTTTTTTTTCTTCTGGTCATAGCTTTAAGCCCTGGGCAACAATTTAGGATTGGGAGAACGGGACTAAACGTGATGAAAATTCAATTTGGAAATGTTATTTCTTGACTAACCTGCCTGTGGACTAATATAAACTGGAAATGCAGTGGCAGCTGTCATAAACATGTACACTGTGACGGACACGGACAAAACAAGTGTACCAGTATGAATAAACAATGTAATAGTTAATGATGTGTGTGAATCGTAATTTTACCAATTGCTGCATCACTAGTAATATTAATAGTTCGTATTTACTAACTAGCTCATCACTACTAAAAAAAAAGATTGAAATTTGGGGTGGAATTGGGGTTTAGACCTGCTTTCAAAATTCTTTCACATATATCATGGCTTGTCGGTTTAGGGCAGGAGGAAACCCGCAACATCTGTAACGCTGAATGTTGAAGTAAACATGCGACCATCGGCTGGTACTGACAAGACCAATGATGATAACTGCCTTGCCACTCTACAGACATCGCATCCTATCAATATCGCATCAGAAAGGTAACTGTCGCGAACATTGATGCCGGGCCCAAAATTGACGGGATTTCAACCTGGAACCTTTGGTTCCGAAGTCCAACGTTCTACCATTGCGCTGCCACCCGCCCCAACAGTAATAGTGATAACATTAATAGTAGTAACAGCATCTCTGATAGTTATTAATCCCAACAAGAAGAAGAATAAGCAAGACATTATTTTAACGATGATCAAGCTAGCCATATCCATTTCCTTGGAGAAGTATTCAATTTCCTGGCTTGATTGATTAAGCTGCATCATAGTAATCCTCAATTCCTACATAATCGCCTGGTTCTAGACATACAGTAACACCCAGACAGAACAGCAAACTTGAATGCCAGGAAGTAATGCATATTTAACTTTCTCAATGCTGGATCCAACCACAGATGCCACACACACAGTGATTGCAGTAAACAGCTGGTGAACCTAGCAGATGGAGGGAGTTCATGGTTGTCATAGTCTAGTACATCAGGGATAATATTAATTATCATCACCTTCATGTCCTTTATGGATTTTTCATGTTAAAAATATAATGGAACATCTTCATAATCATACAATGAACATTTTATGTTAAATTTCACAACCAAACTGAGATTGTTGTTCACTTGCCACAGTGAACAACTTTTGGCCCCAATTTCTTTCCCGTTCATAAATTATTTTGTGTCCCATTTCATTGGGCCAATTCCAGTTGAAATATAGCACAGAGACATGTCACTGATGACTGTATTATCCAGCCCAATCTCAGGGAAGCCCAGATAACATTAAGGAAACCATAGCAAAGTCGCCTTTCATTTTTCACACCGAGAGATTAGGATTTATGCCATGGCTACAGCATACCAATGCATTACCAGGAAACAAGGTTATAGACCTCCTAAATCCTAACACAAAAGATACATCAGTTTTAGCTGGTATCGGCACTGACAATCTTTTTAAGGTAAGGAAACCATATACATCTTCATCAGTTCACGAAGTAATACAAAAAAAGAGTTCCTAACACAAGCCATTTCAGGCTGGTAGCTTACCATGAAATTGAGCAATGACACAGAGGTGTGGTTTGCAATAGTTAACCTTTCACTGTATTGATGGCAACTGGAGATGCCCTATTTAGCATAGATCATATATACACTCAAAAAATTAATTAAGAGCCAGTAGCCTTTTTGAACAGATAAATTTAAGTTTATATTATTCTATCAATTAAGAATTTCCTACAGGCTTCAGGTATTCTTCAAGAACTTGCAGATACATTGAAAGAAGAATGGGACCAGATTCCTCAAACTGAGTTCCAAAATTTGGTGGAAAACTTGCCCACAAAATATCTGACTGTCCTTAATTTATTTTGTTGAGTAAATAAAGTCAAGTACTGGTATGCCCACATAAATTTATCGATCTTATAATTTTCTCATCAAGACAAGAAGTGTGCTGATGAAGTACAAATGTTATTTCAAAGAGAACGGGCGAACATTACGTACAGCGTTGCTTCCTGTTTGCAGAGGTAGAACAAAGAGTGAAACACAATGCCAGTAGTGTCTGTGGAAGGGAATGCAGTAATGCCTGTGTACGATGCTCACTAATGGCTCAAAGTCAGTCAGTTCTTGTTGTCGTACCGCTTAGGCATTAGAAAGGTTAATGTATAAACACTCATTAAATACACAGGCAACTCAGGAGGCTCAGATTAACTATGCTTAATGGTACCATTGATAATAAGTAGGAATAGTGGCAATACTTGCCTTACCATTAACCTTTACAGAACGTTATATAGAGCTGACATGGCTTTGACTCCTGTCATTATTTCTGGGTTTTTTTGCACTCATAACACATAACCATAACACTTATTTCTGAAACTTTGTTTTCTTTTCTGAAAGGATATTGATTTGTTGAAGAACTTGCTCCATGAAATCTTTCATTTCCTGATGTCATTCGTTGTTGACTTCTTTCAAGTGTTTTGTGTTTGCCAGGAAGTCATGGTGAATGACAGCAACAGGAAGTGATCACCGTGCTGGTTAACCTTCTCAATGCCGTAGACAATCAGAGATGCCCTATAGAACATTGCTTGTGAATAGTTCAGAAGAGAGATGGTTAAGCGTGATATTGAACAGCATCATAATTTTTCAATGCGAGTAAAACATTTTATAATATATATTTTTTTAATGTGCCTTAACATATTTAAAAAAAAAAGGTTTTCCAATTTCAAAATGTGTCAGCAATGTCAATCAGAGAGAGTATAATGCAAGAAAATGACGGGGGCGGGTGGTAGAACATTGGACTTCGGAGCCAAAGGTTCCAGCTTCAAATTCCGCAATGGTTTGGTTACCATGGGAGGATAACCTGCGATAACTATGTATAAAATGTACTCCCACGAGCAGTTCAACAGATGAACTATATGTAGATTGCATCAAAATTATACCAACATGAGGAATTGTACTCGACTGTATAGACAATACCAATGAACCTAAATTTGGATTCAAACTCAGAACCTTTGATAAAATGACATACCAGCAAACAAATATGGCCCTCAACACATCCATATAAACAACAGAGACAACTGTTTTATGTATACTGAATACATTGTGATTAATATCACAATTAAGAGGTCAATTACCTCCAACAAAACTTGACAACTGCGACTAGTCACCTGTGAAAAATGGATACAATACCATATATGGATATGTCTGTAGAGAAGAATCGGGTATTATAGTTGTATAATACTGATATTTATTGCATATGACATAAAACTTAATTACCCTAATAGTTCGAACAGGAGAAAATAATTATTGCCGTTCAAATTATTAGAAAAATTAAAAAATTGAAAATGACCGGTGTTCGTATATTTAGGGACAACCAAATTAAAGTACAAAATATGGTTGTTTCTGTTGTGATTAACAGCACTCTTGTAATTATTATTTCATAGTAATACAGTGTAGTTTACTTAGTACTGTTCTGAAGGAAATTTACATGCCCCTATGGGTGAGATATTCCTGCTGCGAAGTAAAGCACTAATTCATTCATGCATACATACCAAAATGCTGTGCTGATAAAAAAAAACATCGTTAGCGATGGTAGATTGATTGCATCACTGTTTTCCTTCCTAAACAGTCACATTTGGGTGAAATCTGCCTGTAGCTACGTAAAAGTTTCGGTGAATCTGCCTGTAGCGACGTGTAGCTATGGAGAATGGCTTCTTGAAAATTACAGTCCCGATGATAAATAGACTGAAATTCACATATGGGTACGGCATATGTCAATAAGATGTTATAAAAAAACACGAGCTGCACGTGGAATATCAAAATCACGGTCCCTAGACTAGACACTGTGGTACCAGACATCCTCTTCCCCCACCTCTCAGTCCGCCGACAATATGGCATTTATCTGACACATTAGTAGATATGTGTATCAAAACAAATTAAATGTTTACATTCAAGAGATGCACAAGACAACAAAGGCTTTATTAATGTGATATTTGCAAAGAAGATAGACACAGCATTACGTGTGTACTTCAATATTTCTCCGTCGTTCGTTCGACGTAATTCGTAGCCTTGTGTCTGGATGACTGTCACGTGATTAAAAAATGCCGCGAACAGTATGCCATGTGCTCTGCTTTTACTTGTGCGTCTAGGATGTTTAAATGCAAGTGCATATCGTTTAACATAGAAACATCATCTCTAGAACGAAAACTACAATGGTAAGGGAATCGGGAAAGGCCTTATTAGAATAAATAGCATTTGCTAGTATATTCAGATAGCCAAAATCTATATTTGTTGATTTGTCGATCATAACATTGGAATACGAAGCCAAACAATGGTACAAAACGACCCGACACTATCCTAAGAAACAGCCGCAAAAGGATATATTTGTTCAATGACAATATTTCGGAGACATTAGATCGCCTGGACAGGCTAGGCTGATTGTTTACAAAAGATCGCTAAATATAAACTAATACATATGATAAATTAACGATTTGAGGTACAACATGCCGACAATATTGCTGCACATCGATTCTTTTTCTCTCTCTATCTACGACAGATAATGCACACAAAGTCTTTTACAAGAATATATATCACTTGCACGTGAAAACAATGTTAGTAACATCGGTAAACAAATTATCGAATGGCTTCAGTCTTTCATATTAATTAATAATATAGATGCCTACGGGGGTTACGGATCGTTTCGCACCAAACCCATTCGTACCAACTCCTGGTCGTTTCATCCGGGTCATTTCACACTTAGTTTCGGGTCTATTCGTACCAATATTTGTATCTATATCATCCTGGTTCTTGTTAGTACCAGCCAGTGCTCGCAGGTTTACTGCAACATTCAGTGCTACGGATGTTGCACGTTTCCTCCTGCCCTAAACTAACAAGTCGTGAAAACTACAATAAATCATCCTAGGTGCATATACGGAAGTTCAAGGACTCGATGCACAACCAGAAGAAGTTCCTTCTACACAACTAGGATGATTCAATGTACTTTTCAATAACTTCGTTCAGGGTTATGAATTCAATTCAATTCTGTATTACTGTAATGTAGGCCACGGACCCATACAT
>JAUTBT010013983.1:0-42586 GCA_032361225.1 Lepetodrilus schrolli
CCCTAATTTGCATAGTTATTAGTCAGGCAAAGTAGCATGATACACGAACTATCTGTATACTTGCTTGTTCTCATAAACTTACTTGAATTGCACTCTCATTACTGGTTATTTCAAGCCACCTTTCTATAATTATAGTGGAGCTAGTGGTGGTGGTTATGGTAAGGAGGAGAACGACGACGACGACGACGATGATGATAATGATTATGATGATAATGATGATGATGATGATGGTGATGACGATGACGATGACGATGACGATGACGATGACGATTACGATGCAAAAATGGCCATTACGACATACCTCGCTCAATCCTTGAATAAAACGAATTGCACAGGTAACCTCGAAGCCCAGCTTTTCTATAGACACTGGTAGGAGCAGATTCATAGCTGACGAGAATAGGATGCTCCCTCCGTATAATCTGAATGCAAGACACCAATATGTAAATCCATGTTGTGTATTTTGTTTAGGAGCTACAAACATGAATGGAGTAATAACTAATATCAGAAAAGCAATACAAAGAGGATCTCGTATGAGTGGTCATATAATATTGAATTCATTAAACGGGCTGTTAAAACTATTATGAGTAATATCATTTTTGTCAACGAGTTAAATACATTCAGTAATAAATGAATACGAATGTGAGATTCTATTTATCACATAACTGTAGAAACTATTGTAATAGCGATTTTCTGTCACATCTATAGGCAATTGTCTTGGGAAATGGGTTAAAGCACGCGGACGAAGTGTGTTTGCATATTTAATTGAAGAAATTTATTAACTTTATATTCGACACATTAAGTCCCAAGAGGAAGTTCTAAAAGAGGTCCAAAAATACTTTGATATCGCGTATGAATACAATTATAAAAATCTATTGTGTTATTGCACTAGTGAAAATATTCATATTTATTGCATGGGTTTATTGCACTCCCAAACTCCTATGTTATGTGAAAAATATTATTAGGCTATAGTTATTTGACTTCGTGATTTACGGATCGACCGACCCGATTTTTCTCCAGTTTGGGAAATAGTAAGAAATATTTGTATTATATTCCGCCGATAGTGTACTAATTGTTAACAATTTTGATTGCTGGTAAATGGGTAGAACAAAAGTATAATTTATAACAATTACTGTTATTGACAAGCAGTACTTTGAACATAATTGTGCATTCAAATCTAAACAATGTCATGCACTGGTATTTATAACAATTATATTTATTTTCTGTCAACCTACCATTCATAATCTCCAATTATTATTATTTTTGTGTTAGACTAAAATATCAAATTATACTTATTTATATTTTCGACTGCCAGAGCAAAAATTATCATAGAAAAATCCGTAACTAGGTAATTAAATAACCATGGCCTTAAGTACTACAGTAGTATGCAACTTAGAAATACTACACCATAGTAACCATGCAAAAATAAATGTGAAAAAATAACCCCGCATTAACATAATAATAATAATAATAATAATAATAGTAACAAAAATAATAATAATAATAATATATTCATTATAATAATAATAATACTTTTATGATAATAATAATATATTTATAATACTAATAATATATTTATAATAATAATAATAATAATAATAATAATGTAATACATTCATAGCACACGCCATCCACCGTTATACCTAATGTATATAATTGTATCTTATCTGCTTCTTTGTTTGTGTATATTTTTATTTGCACCAAATGTATTTATTATAATTTAAAGAGGATTACGATAAGTGTTTCACTATTGCCTAATCTGGTGGAATTTGAGTCAATAAAATATGTTGAAATCAAACCACCGTTACACAGTGCTCTATGCGCTGTTACGGGTTTACTGCATATTTATGCGCAAGTGTTATAGAAGCGCATACTGCTGATGTTGGTTCTAAACGCATCACTAGACTGTAGCATCAGTAATAGAAGATCGTACGAGCGCTATTTTATCTGCACAATGCCCCGGTATCGAACTGATGATCTAAATGAACTCATGTGTATAATGTACGATTTATAGATAGATAGCTTTTATTTCCTCCAATACATTAGAGTGAATATGACACGATTACATTACAACATAATACAACATGAAATTGTTATATAACATTGGTGAAATTTATAAGTGGGGTATAAACTGCGGGTTCCATGAATTAATGTATGTTGCTATAACATAATTATATACAATGTGTCCGTGTTTCAAGCATTCGAGTAGCTATTCGATAACTCGGTATGCTGTATGGCCTAAATGAAACCGTGCTAGTGCAAAAACACAATGGATTACAATAATTGTATTCATACGCGATATCAAAGTCTTTTTGGACCTCTCTTATAGCTTCTTCTTGGGACTTAATTTGTCGAATATAATGATAAACGATCTGTTCAATTAAATATGCAAACACATTTATTAATATTTACACATTTTACTTGGAACTACTTTTGTCCGCGTGCTTTAACCCAGTTCACACCACATTTGCCTATATAGTGTTTGTGACTGAATTCGATATTACAATAGATTCTACAGTTATATGATAAATAGAATCTCACATTCGTGTTCAAATATTACTGAATGTATTAGTAAATAGTAAATATTAATTAGTGTATATTGTTTTACCTGTGGCAAGGCAGTCGTGTGGTCAAATAGCCAGCTGGTAGATGAGTTAGGAGGTAGCCTATGTAGAACACACTGTGCAGAAACCCGATCATCCGCGTGTTCCATTTTACGTTGGGAAGCTGAAAGACAATTTCATGTCTGGATAAATGAATAATATAATACTGAATTTATTCAACGGGAATTTATTAAACGGCAAAATAAATACAGCTACACGCATCAACTCCCATTGTTTATTAAAGGCATACAATCACAATCATTGGTTTTCAATATTTACATATTTATTTTTTTAAATTTGTTTTTATTTATTTTTATCTCGTGACATGAAATAATATGTCAACAAACTATGATTGTATACCTTTAAAGCTTCAATATTTTAGGAACATCGTTAAGACATCGTACACTTTCGTCATGATGACCTAAGCAATGTTCAGTCGCTAGTAGACAAGACAGATATTATATATAGTATCTTATGTCCATACCTGGACTTGAAAAAAATACTTTCAAAAGTGTTAAAACAGATGGGTTCTATTATAATGGGTCTACGTAGTAAGCCAGCTCGGAGTTTCGAATACGCGCAGAATACGCTTGCGCGTCTCAAATGTGATAGCACATTATAGTATATAGTATAATTCTATGATAATGTTTTTATCACAACCACCAGAATACGTTACTGTGGGTTTAACAAATACGTAACGCCTCAGACAGTTGGTGTTGATGTGCTTTCACCTTTGACACGCGCAAGCGTATTCCGTGCGTATTCCAAACTCCGAGCTGGCTCATATGTACAGGGAGGAGGGATTGGGAAGGAAGGAAAGCAGGGAGGAACTTAATATTCGGTCAGATCATAGTAGAAAGAAACCTGTATGAAAACAATTATTGATAGAAATGATATAACATTTTGAAACAGCAATTACCGAAACCTAAATGGAGGCTTATGTCATTTCATTTATCAGTAAAACAGGTTCATGCGCCCCAGACGACAATACGCCCCTGGCGTTACGATCGTTCTGCGGAACGGGAGCCTGGGTTTTAGTGGATTACTTAGGACAGGCACAAAATAACACGTCCTCAATGCTTAGAGGTCGCATTGCTTCATTGATACACATCTGTATAAGGTACGAACTACGATTGAGTAATGCAAAATAAAATGAAGGGATTAAAGGATAAAATGACTAAAATTCTCATTTTGAACTACAAAATCCACGGGGTGTGAGGAATGTGTTTGTCTCACGTGATCTCACCACTATTCGTTGAATCTGTAAGTGAACATAGGTGAACATTGAATATGAAAGTGAATACAAGTGAACATCGACTTATAAAATCAACAGGAACATTGAATCTGTAAGTGAATACAGGGGAACAATGTCAGCGAATATTTGCATACGTTGTAATAAAAGTGAAGATATGTGAACATTTAATCTGTGAATATGTGTGAAAATTTAATCTGTGAATATGTGTGAACATTAAATTTGCAGTGAATACATGTGAACATTGTAAGTGAATAAATATAGTGAACATTGAATATTATGGAGGGAAAGAAACAAAATAATATATATATATATATATATATATATATATATACACACACACAGACATATAGATAGATAGATAGATAGATAGATAGATAGATAGATAGATAGATAGATAGATAGATAGATAGATAGATAAATAAATAAAAATATAAATGACCAAATAGAGAAAAGAAAGAAGTAAAGTAAAAGGCAGTTAATAAGTAATAGATATGCATGTCTCCCCCCCAAATGAATATATAGAATATAGAAATAAAAATACAAATGGCGAATATTGAAAGAAAAACAATTGTTGAAATATAAGCATTCCCTACATGGAGATCCGTCTTTTACTTATTTACCGTTTTACATGTTGACTCCCAGCCATAGGTCAGACCACGTACACAATATGTCAGAAGAGCCAACCTGGCACTTATTTGAATTAATGCATGTCTTAATATTTGATGCCTACCTATGAAAAGACTGCCTACGTAAGCTGACCGCGACTCGAGTTTGTCTTATGTTAATCAATACACAGACCCAGGCTACAGCGTTGTCATTTAAGCTCAAATACAAACTTATTAAATCGCTGAATATGTATTTCCCTGGTGATCTAACACCATTTATATTTAATGTGACTTCGTCGTCTTGATTAGCAAATTTTGCTTCCTTGAATTTATTTTTTTAAACTTTTTTTTTATATCGGTTGCCAATGGCAATGCACACAATGTAGATGGAAACACTTTGATTTCTTAAAAGCAATGTTTCTGTCATGCAGATCATCGGTTGTTATTTGTTGTAAATGATTAGCTTAGTCAACAAAACTGTATTTTTTTAAGGTGGTGGAATATTTAGAAGTGCTAAATATATATTATAAACATATAGGTATTTATTCATATTGGATATTTAATGCTTTTTAAATTGCTTATTTCTGAATAATTGAACATAATTTGTTTCTGTCATTATTTAATTAGAAAGATGACAACACATGAAATTTGTGTGACATACACACCAGTCTATACATGCATGCCATAAATTATTATATAACATTTCCATACAGTTTTTTTAACAACTAAATATTACTGCCTCATATTACCAATACCTTTATATCAATATTGCTATTGCAGGTTTGTAAAACAATTATTAAATTATTCAAACATTATATCTCAGTATAACTGTTTACATAAAATCTTGATATAACTTTTGTTTTACAGATTTGTATGACCTGCAATTATGACATCCACACATTAAACGCTCATACAACCTGTTTATGTAACCACTCCATATTACCACTCCATATGACCTCTGTGTATTACATCCTCATTAACACGAATCCGAGAGAGAGAGATAGGGTAGTTTAAATCTCTATGCATAGTTTCGCTGTCAAGTAGAAGCTACCCAATTCTTCTGATATCCGAAGCCTTGCTGCCATAAACCAATTAATTTTCAGATATCAGTTTTCTGTTGATCATTTCATTGTATGGAAATTCATCCCTGACTTGTGGGCTGTCGTCGCTAAGAACACTATCGATTTTCGGCATCCAAATTGAACTATTTAGCCCTAATTTATTTATGGATGTATCGTCGCTATATAGCATTTGATGGAACCTTCCAGAGTACATGTCTTCAGATTGAAAATAGATAGAAACAAATCTGTTGATGTGAGACATGCTGAATTTAATCATTTATCTTTCGTGTTTTATCCTAGTGGCATTCGTACATATTGAGCATACGTTCTGCTTCATGTATATCCGACATGATGTCAAGATATTGATCACTTCCTTAGAAGTATGACAAAATGAGTTTATTCTTCGTAGGCGATTTGCGATTCCGGTTTTCACGTGAAGCTGATCAGCATTAGGTTCGAATTTGATAGGAATTGTTATTTAATTTAACTACAATTTCAGGCAATGATTATCTCAGAGTTTTGGATATTTGTTTCATGTATTGACATTCAGTGAAGGAATGTTGTAGGAAGACATTGCATGGGTATGCATATCTACAACTACCTCAAATAGTGATGGGATTCTGGGTCTCAGTGTCAGTTAAAGTCACGTATATCCTTTGTATTTTATCCCATACTCTTATCACAGGTTTACGTGCATTGTTCAATTAAGTAATCGTAACCTGTGCTCATCAACACACATCACTCCATACTGCGCCATTCATTCATTGATCCATTCTATAAATTCCTCCTCTTATTTTTCCCTGCAATCTTGTACAATATTACGTTCATTATCCATCTCTCGATTGCCGTGTTTCGACGAATGGTCGCGTTCTGCAGTTTTGTGACCTGCTGTCTCGCAAACCAAACTCAGAAGCAGGGGCAGATTGAACATGAACTCAGTGCATCAGTTCAGATCTTCCATTGTCGAGTGTCGATTGTATGTAGACCGATCACTGATCATGTAGCAGCTGTGTGGGAGATGGTGTTCGATAAACCAGCCAAGTGATTCCATTATGTTATGTGTGGCACTTTATATGCCCATTTATTCAGCTCTTGCACCTATGTATTTCTTGTTTAAAAATTAAATAAAAGTTGTTGACCTCTTCTTGTTCCTAGTAGGTCATGTTTTCATTTTTCATTACTACCTAATTGAAATATTCATCATAACATATTTTTTTTTCTGTCCCTCTGCATCCTTGTCCTAAGCCCATTACTGGCAAATACTTGCCCTAAATCCAGTTCCTTGTCCTAAAGATGGGACTAACAAAGCCCACCCAGATTTTGACCAATCTCTCTGACACTGGCCAATCGCATACAACAAGTTTGCATACAACAAGTTCGTTTATGCTGTTATTTACCAATCTGACCAATGATACAGCTAAGCGCTAGTGGTCAATAGATACACCTCTGCCATGCAACGCACACCCATTCACCCTGGTCTGGGATAAACTTGCTGGATAATGTTTCCCACCAAACCTACACCATCCTGTGTCAACATCAGGATACTATAGCTGTGTCTTCCACCCTCTTACAGCCTTATCGTGTCAACAGCCCAAATAACCTGCTTTCCTTTTAAGCTCCATCAATGCCTATTAGAGCTTGTTCTCCACCCAGTTCTTGTTTTTCATGACACCGAGTTGACAGTGCAAGACCATCACACCCTCACCACCCCTTTCATCCTACCCATACCCCTGTAGGCCCACCCATACCCCTGTATGCCCACCCCAAGCTGAGATCTCACAGTTTCTCCCTATGTCTCCACTAGCTTATTCTTTATCATATCAACAGCTTTGTGATTGGTAAGGTTTTAAACCAAATTTTTAATGGGTTGTTATTTGCGACATAAGAAGAGATAAGACTGAACATTGATAAAATTGGATGGAGAAAATATGAATATTTTCCAAAACGCCAAAACTCAATCGAGTTGTTTTACTATTATCATAATAATAATAATGTGCGCATTTATATTGTGCCAAATTCACACTTGAAAGCTTGCTCATAGCGCTACATTATCATGCCACTCAATGGATCAGTGTGCTCTCATTTCCTTTTCAACTCCCTGGAGAGTACACAAGCCAATTATGCATTATTATTATTATTATTATTATTATTATTATTATTATTATTACTATTACTATTATATAAAGTGGAATGCAAAACCTATTTTTGTTTGTGCCACCAGGGATGATGCAGAATGATGATTACCTTCGATGGCATTGTAGCTACTCTGTACCTAAGTGTTTTAAATATCTGCATGGGATGAAATGAGATGCTCACCCATTCATGCACATATTGTATGATTGTAATCAGTGATCTGTTGAAATGGAAACAACTGTTGTTATCAGTGATCAGTTGTTCATGCTGACTAGATAGAACATACTACAGTGACATTGTTTCGATTCTTAATTCAGACAAACTATTATCACCAATGATAAGTCCAACTGTATTATCATGCCAGATCACAATTTTATGCATTATTGCAAAATACATAAATGTTTTCATGTTTAGAAAAGTTTTAATGTGGATTGTCACAAAATATTTAATAATGTTTGTATTTTGATAGTTAAATTTAATAATTTTTATAGTTTCGGTATTTATTTAGTAAGAAATTTAATAATTTTATTATTTCCATAATTATTTCGATTTGAAATGAATGTTTTTGACAGTTATTTAGATACCAAATTTATGGATTGTTTTGCTTGTTTCAGATGTTAGACCGCTGATTCCCCACCACTAGCGAGGTGACACCTGCCAACCAGCCCAATGTAAGCGATGGCAGTTGCGCCCGACTGAGGCTATGACCGATATGGACCGACATATCCATCAGACCAATGACAGGCTCGCATGCATCAAGCAGGTCAGTTTTGCCCGTTGATGCCATCCATTGGCACTGTCCATTGATGCTGTCCATTGGCTTGTCCATTGATGCTCTCCATTGTCACAGTCCATTGATGCTGTCCATTGGCACCATCCATTGATGCTGTCCATTGTCACAGTCCATCGATGCTGTCCATTGGCATCATCCATTTATACTGTCCATTGATGCTGTCCATTGTCACAGTCCATTGATGCTGTCCATTGGCATCATCCATTGATGCTGTCCATTGGCATTGTCCATTGATGCTGTCCATTGGCATTGTCCATTGATGTTGTCCATTGGCATTGTCCATTGATGCTGTCCATTGGCATTGTTCATTGATGATGTCTATTGGCACTGTCCATTGATGCTGTCCATTGGCAATGTCCATTGATGCTGTCCATTGGCACCTTCCATATTTATAGCACAAAACCTATGTCTTCTCCACCCACAAACACCCAACAACTATGCGCCTGCATTTTTTAAGCTTAGCAAATATACCTAAATCTGTATACAGGTATCTGAATGAATCAAGCACTGTTGATGCTGTCCATTGCTAGTTCTCATACACTCAACAAAATTAATTAAGGACCAGCAGATATTTTGTAGGGAAGCTTTCTACCAAATTTTGGAATCTGGTACCATTGTTCTTCCAATGCATCTGCATGTTCTTCAAGAATATTTTGGAGCATAAGGACATTTGGAACTTCTTCGTAGTTGAAATAATATAAAGTTAAATTTATATGACCTACTGGCTACTGGCCCTTAATTATAATTTTTTTAGTATATTTTAAGCATTAGATTTTATGTCCACACACCATCTTGTATAACTTATACACAGGATTTCATGTGGAACCTTGGGTGACCTTGACCTAGTTCTCAAGGTCATTGCAGATTGGGTTCTTGAATTCCTTGTACGTATCCCCCCAGCTACATATTTCATGTATCGATGGATTCAAGCTCAAAATGTCAAGATATTACTGATACGGATTAATTATATATAAATTTCATCACTGATACTTACAGAATATAATTTACATAAGAATGTAAAAGTAGTCATTGAGATAAAAGCATGTGACAGTAAAATTAAACGTAAATGTATACACGGTTGACTGAGCGGTTTAACCGAATGCGCAATGTAATGAAGGGCAGCGTTATGTCGGGGGCTGACTGTATCTCTATATATTAGACGGTACCTGTTTTGCAAACCATTGAAGAGCTAGTAGCTAACATTATGTTATTGTGTTACTGAAATATTAAATCAAATGTATCAGCAAATATCAAATATGGATTAATTATTTAAAATCAAAGTGTTAAATTCTCTATTCAGCATCTCGAGTGGCCACAGAAGAAGGACGGTTATTATCGTCCTCAAATCCTCTCCATTGTTTAAACAAACCAACAAATCAATATGGGCTGATTTGAAATATATTCACCTGCAATGTGGCAGATGTTGATATTCACACTACAGCTGTTATTTCAAGTTATTTCTAACATTACCAATAATAGAATCCAGGGATTTTGTTTTTAATACCTGTCCGGAATTGTTTCAGTGACGAATGGATCGTTTCAGTGAGGAACAAATGTATACCACTGCTATTAATGCTGTCGGATCAATTTTTCATGATGTATGAACCAACTGGCTGTATTGCATATCTTGTCATTACTGGGCCTGGTTGTCAGTGATGGGGTAGTCTACACCTGATTGTATTCTCGTGGAGAGCTAGGGAGAAAAAAAAACGGAGAGACGTAGATACCAATGCTGTTGGAAACAGGCGATATTAATGCCGTGTCCAGCTCCAATATTTGGTTGTTAGAGTCCACTTGAATTCTTGTAGGTCGCAATGCAAACACTTAGAGGTCGTGCATTAGTTAGATTAAAGTGAGCTCTCCAGAGGTTTAACTCTTTACACACTTAAAACAAATATACTAAATATGTATGCATAGTAGCGTGAAATTAAATCATATTCTTGCAACAGACCTATTAATTTCAGTTACAAAAGAATATTTTCCTTATATATTAATATTTTGATTGCAAGATGCAATATAGAATTGTCATTTAATTGGCTGTTTTAGGGTTAACGGGGAAAAGCTAGTATTTGATGCAGTAAGTATGCTGAAAATACCTTAAGTCATTACGGAAGGCAATTTATTTATGTAGACTGTGAGTCCGTTAATCCCTTGTTTTTCAATTAATTAATCGTGTCGATTTCTACTGGATGCTTAGCGTTTCAAAACAAGATGTGATCACAACATATTTTTCCATAGAACGTCGTACAATAGCAGTGAAATGTGTGTTAAGTTTAATTATAATGTTTAAAACAATTTTACATATTTTTCCATAGAATGTCACCATAAAATGTTCGTTAAATTTAGTTAAATGATATTTTTAAAACAAATGTTTATTATGCAATAAGAATGAAAGTATGTAAATATATTGAAATGTGAAAATGTTGGGAAGCTATGGGCAAATAATATTTGTTTTGAATGGGCATAGTATAGTGTAGTGGTTAGCGTGTTAAACTGAAAGGTATGAGTTTACATCCTGAACATAAACCAAGTATCTTGTCCATAGCATACATTTATTGCCCTTGGTTTCTGTACACCATCCACCTTGTGGATTTCATGATAACATAGTACTGCACCTTCCACCATAAGCAAACCACTGCAATATTGCGGAGGTACTGAGGGAAGTGTTGTAAAACCCCACCACCAACTTTACCTAATCTAATTGACATTTCTAACTTATAGTTTAGATATGATTATAAATGAACTATTGGAAACTATGACTGTGATCAAATATATTTCATGCAATAGATTTTAAAGTGAAAAAGATACAGATACGAAACCCATAGATTGTATATTTTTTTAAAGATTTTGATTGGGGTTTCAAGTTGCTTTCAAGATTCTTTCACTTATATCACGACTTGTCAGTTTAGGGCAGGAGGAAACCCGCAACATCCGTAACGCTGAATGTTGCAGTAAACCTGCGAGCACCAAGGATGACTATGTAATTGTAATTAAATATGTAATTGTAGCTGAGTGTAACATAAGATGCTCCTATGGGTCTCAGCCAGTGGGGTTACCCCTTTGGCTCAGTCGGTTGAGCATTGGTCTCGCAATTCAGACCCTCGGGTTCGAATCCCAGGATTGGCAAGGTCCTTGGTTTCACAATGTGTGCACAGATTGGGGTATAGCACTACGATTTCAGTGTGGAGATATCTTCAGATGTTCTTTGACAAGCGTATGTGTCACATACCTGTCTGACATTCTTTGTGTTGTGTGTGGGGCCTGCACGAGGTTGCTTTAGTCTGTCACATACCTGTCTGACATTCTTTGTGTTGTGTGTGGGGCCTGCACGAGGTTGCTTTAGTCTGCACGAAGGGTTTACACAGCAGAGACTTGTTCTTCATCTGTTTGGGTGGCGGTGGCTGGATGATGATCTGCTGCTGTGTGCCTGTTGATACCGTCTGCTGAAAACCAATTGGAAGAGATAACACAAATTCCTGTTCATCAGACATCTTTTATGTTTTGTTTTTTAATTGGGGTTTAGAGCTGCTTTCAAGATTCTTTCACTTATATCACGGCTTGTCGGTTTAGCGCAGGAGGAAACACGCAACATCTGTAGCGATGAATGTTGCAGTAAACCTGCGAGCATCGGCTGGTACTGACAAGATCAAGGTTGATAACTGCATAGCCACTCTACAGAGAGTGCATCCTATCAATATTGCATCAGTATCGGGGCGGGAGTTGAACCTGGAACCTTTGGCTCCGAAGTCCAACGTTCTACTACTGCGCTACCTGCCCCAGACATATTTTATAGTAATAAGAAGAAGAATAACATATGTCTGCCGTAACCAGTGATCGGAAGAGACAATGTAAACATTTTGCTGTCCATCAACAATCTTAAATTTTAATAACTTTTTTTCCCAATTTGGATCTAGAGCTGCTTACCACTTACTGCCTAGAAATATTTCAACTGTTCTGGTTTTTTAAATTCAGATTGAGAGTAATTTACATTACCATTTACTGTCCATCAGCAATATGTTTACTTTAAAAGAAAAAAAGTTTTACCTTTCCGCCCTGTTGGGCCAAAACGACAGGAACTGGTGTGGAGGACTTAATGTTGACCGTCTGCTGTTTCTGACCTGGAGCAGATGTCAAATTTCATCCAAAAAACATTAGATACTAACTAGCCAATAGTTCACAGGCATGATTTCATTTAAATTAGTGTTCAAAATTGTGCCAAAGGCTAATTTGACTTTTGGATTATTTATTGCCATAAAAAAAATGAATTAGTGCTTTACGTCGCAGCGGGGGATTATTTATTATTTCCATACACGTGGAAATTGAACTTTTACTTCCATATATAGGTAAAAATATATCTTTCTTGGCTTTCTAGTGAGTTTTAAGCCTAAGAAACCATTTTCTGATACTAACCCTGAGGGGCTAGGGAAACAACATTGGAGATGATTGGAAAGGAATTTGATTGTGGCTGGCTTGTTTGCGCTAGAGTAGTGGATTCTGAAACAGTTTATAACAAATTGTTTAATATGACATGCATGACAATAAAACAACAACAAAACAAAAACAAACAAAAACACAAAAAAATATATATATATATATATGATAATAATAAATACACTGGATATTTCACAAAGTTTACTAGTCTGATCAATATTGGAAGATAACAACACAGTGAGTAATACATTAGTAAGACAAGATAGTGTTACCAATATTTTCAGATTACAGAGATCTCAACATCGCTGCGTGAATCTTTCACCCATACATGACAAACATCTGACAATAAAACATTAGTCTTAGAAATTTTAAAAAGGGAATGTTAAAAACCAGGGAAAACAAGGTCACATTCCTGTTTCTATCGCTTCTTACGATACACAGGTGGGCATGGAGGGCCTAGTCTAACCTAGGCCTGCGTTTCTCACAAGGGTTGTATTGTAGTCCGGGCAAATATCAGGAACTAAGCCATGCTTCTACTATATCAGGAAATGACGCAAGCCTAGATTTCTGCCCTCGATTTACACCCAGACTACTAGTAGGAACTGGGATAGCAAGAGGTAGGAGTGGTGTTCACAAACTATCTAGTAGTGTTCACAAAAAGCTTCTATTCCATCACCAAATCTCATGTTCCTGCAATAAGGATGTTATGTTGGTCGGAAAAGCTCCTGGCTAAAAGGACCGTGAATAACAAAAGTGAATGAATGAGAGAGTTGATGTTTTACATCACAGTGGGAATACAACAACTCACTCTCCTTTGTTATCAAGTTTTCGAAAAACATGTTGGATTGTCGTTCCCAGACCAACAGTTTTTGTTTTTCGTTATTGCTGGTCTTTGGGGCAGGAGATTTTCCGACCAGCATAATATACCTTATTACGAGGGTTTTTATACAGCACCATGAGCATTCAAAGCTGCTGGTGGCAGGGATTTTTTAGGTGGTTGCGAACACTGGTTATCAACGAACAGACCCATTTTTCGAAACCTTTGGTATGAGTGTGATCTCACCTCTCGGTGTAGGTTTACTCTGGAGTTGCACTCTCTGTTTGGAGTGTATCGTGGGCTGCGACGAGTTCTTGTTAGAGTTAGCACTGAACTGAGACTGGAAGGACATGACACAGTTGTAGGAGCAGAAGTTCCTCACGGACGCATCGCTCATCGTCAGGTGGTATTGTGCTGGGACGCACTTCCGACAGTGGTCGCAAACAACCGCCTGGTTTGATTTTGCCTGGAGGTTAACTCTGTACAAGGACAGGCAGTTCAGCGAACAGAACAGCTGGTACTTGTTGTTCGAATCCACCCGCTCGATCATGTCGAAATTCGTTTTCCTCGATCCGCACCATGCGCACGCCACGGTTTTCCGATGCTTGCTCCGAAAGGTGTTGACGCATGCGTCTTTGCAGAAGCGTTTCTGCTGGCCCTCGAACTGGATGAAGTGTGACACGATCTCTTCGGTCGGGCACATACCTCCGCAGTTGTCGCACGTGTTCATGGCCAGTTTGTTGGCGTACTGGAATGCCGAGAGACACGGATCGCTGCACAGACGATGAAGGAGCCCGTTCAGCTTGATGTTATGCTTCATAGATGAGCTCTTTGAACATACGGCACATCTGGCGTTCTGCCCGACAGACTTCTTCCCGGTACCCTCCACCCCGATTATCTCGACGTCGTCCAATGGCTTGACCCTCTTTTTGAAGTCGGTGCTGCATTTGGATGTGCAGAAGGTCTTGAAATCGGTGCCCACTTGGTGACAGTACAGAGGTCGAATGGCTGGAGAGATGAAGGCCTTGCAGTTAGAACAGGAGGAACTGAGGTTCCCTTGGTACTTTGTCAGACAGCCCTGACCACAGAAGTCGAGGTTCATCCATAAAATGAACGGTTTCTGGGTGTTGATGTTCATCAGCTGGCAGACAGTACAGGTTTTGTAGTCGGGTTGACCTTTAGCCTTGGGCGGAGGCTTGGCAACAATGGACTGCATTCTGGTCGTCGGGGGCGGGCTCGACTTCTGCTGTCCGGTGATAGACGTGCTTTTGAGGAACATGGTGGGATTGGAACGGAACTTGCGGAAGCAGACGTCGTCGCACAGATGTTTTATGTCGCCGTTCCGAACAATGTTGTATTTGCATCTGCCAACCTAGCGAACAACAAGAACAAAACTTTTAGTAAATTATTACTGTTGATACATAATTAAGAGGTGTAGGGAAATTGTGGCATTTATATAAATTTCAGCTGTATTTCGGTGATAATATGGTGATCTGCTTATGGACGGATGAAAGATAATGCAGAGTCTGCAAATCTTGTAAATTTCAACTTTACAGAATTTTTCTGTATGTACAATGTTGGAAAAATGCCGGATGGCAGATGTGAGAAAAAAGATGACATTGTTAGATTGAATGGATAAAATGATTGCTATCTGGGTGGATAGCTGTTGATCATCAGTATATATGAATACTACAAAGACTTAGAAATGAACCAGACAATTTTCAGCGACTACACAGCTGACAGCAGTTTATCGTGTGCATGTAATATGCACCAAACTCACGTCTGAATGTGTGAAGCCATTTTAAGGATTGTCTCCCCTGTCATTCTTACCTTTCCACAAACGATGCATGACTGATTCTTGCTGGACTTCTTGCCTGGGGTGGAAGTCTGTCCCTTCTTGGCATCTACAAACATACATGTACATATACAGCTGTCGGCCATCTTGGAAATGGTATTTTACTATGTTTACTAGCGTACCCTCGATACAACATAATATGCCCTTACATGTATGTGTATGTGAGTTTTGAACCAAGCAGTGTGCGACATTAGCTGTGGCGCGATGGCCAATGTCTTCGCTAAATTCATCCGGTCTAAACTAATGCACTTTGGCAAAGCCTGATTGTCTAAGTTTAAAAAAGTAATATGTACATATAGTATATATATATTTTTTTTAAAGAGTCACATTAGTGCACCTATTTCCGTAATTGCACTTTATTTTATCCAGTGGGAATCTTTCACCCATACATGATGATGAATGAATTAATTATGAATATGAATGGGTTAAGATGAAACGCAGTATGAAAAACATGCCAAAAAAGGTTTGATTAAAAGTGAAGTATATGATTGAACAAATGGAATGATAAAATTGAATTGGAATAAACAGTGTGAATACAATAGAATTACGTATGCAATGGTGAAATATATTGTTTATGCTTATAAACTTGGTTCCGTCTTCTATCGCGAAATCGTTTGCGCGTATTATTGCGCGAGTTAATTGACAGTGTACCGTTAATAGATGCTAAAATGCAATTCTAAACATGTATACCCTTCACTATTTATTTTAATGTTTTATTACCTACATGTTGGGAATAGTCTTAGACGAGGATTACACAAGAGTGATCCATGACATTTGATGCAGAATATTGTTTCGATAGGGGTTAACATGATTAACATGATGGCAGATCATGTGCAAACATGTTTTTAAAATGACAATAAATTTCTGAAATGCATATTCCAAAGTATCAGATTATTCTTTATACTGTATATTTTTGGTGTTCCTATAGTTGTTTACTGTTTAACAGTGTTGCTGTTGTCCTAAGGAGAATGTTTCATTTGGTTTATTGTATTAGGAAAAGCATCAGTTGCATATAATTCCAAGTATTGGGTCAAATGGCTGGAAATTCAAAAATAAAATGAATGATACAATTGATTGTTTCTATTTTTTTACATATTGTAATTAATTAATTAAACAGGTAATTAATATTTATTAAGGAAGGAAAAATTGTAATTGTTTTCCCACAGTGAAAGGTTATTAATAATATTAAATATACACCCAATTCTAATTAAAAACAATCCTCTTGTGGCGACTTAAGCTTATATAACAACTCAGTGTTGGTTCATCCTGCAGAATTGGCAGTCTAGACAAACATGGCCAGGGCTTTGCTAAGTCATTTTTAATTGGCCATAAAGTCTTTGATATTTGTCTTGTTAATGTCACACATGGACCAAGCATAGCACATGTGAGAATAGACAATGTGTGATTAAAGTAGAAAACAAGCTCAGGGAGCTCATGTCAAGGGCAAATAAAATGGAAAATTTCCGTGGATAATTGCCATGCCTGCTGAACATTTATCAGAAATATAGATATTTACCTGAAGGTGGGGGAGAGTGTCTCTCTTCTTTGACTTTCTTCACCTGGGAATCTTCATGGGATTTCTGTTTGGATACACAAAATATTACTAATAATTATTCATTCTGAATGTTTATGACCAAAAGAAAAAATAATATACAATAATGATTATGTTCAGAAACACGGTCAAAGTGGTTACCACGTAATTCAATATTTCTTGAAAACAGAACTCAAGTTATGAATGAGTTTCAACAAACCATTTGAGAAATATTATTAATTTCTTAAGTCATGTTAATAACATCTTAGTTCAACAACTACTGCCAACATGATGAAGTACATGGATTTTAAAAAGATGGGTTATTCATAGATATCTGCTTGCTACCTATACTTACTACTCTATCAGCTTAAACATGATAATGAAGGCTAATTACCGCTTCTGCTCCTGTCACAGATGCTATCTGGAGCCCAGTGTCATTAGAGGATGCCTGAGCAGCACCTTTGTCTTTGGTCACCTTGGCCGAGTCATCATCGTCATCATCGTCTAAAACTATTGGTTCCGGATCCGGAGTCTGTTCATCCTCAATGACCATCACATCGTCGTCATCGTCCTCGACATTTTTGTTCACCGCTGGTTTGGATTTCACGTCAGATGTGTCACTATATTGTGAGTCTTTGGCCGTTCCTTCACTTCCATCTCCACTGTTTTCGTCTGAGGGCTTGTCTCGACTCGCATCTCCTGAAGCAGAACCTGACGGTGTTTCTTTGTCGGTGCTATTGAATTTGGTCGTCACCATGTCATCACTTTCCTTTTCATCCTGGATGATTTCCTCAGGATCTAAAACGGGAGGTTCAGGAAACTTATCCTCAGACATTTCACCTTCTGTCGATTCTTCTCGTCCTTCACCACTCTTCCTTCCTTCCACTGCGTCATTGCTAGCATCTATGTCCCCGGTCTCCATTTCAACACCTTTCTGCGTTTCTTCACTAGTAGTTGGTTCGTCATCCACATCCATGGCCTCCTCAGAACCGCTGTTTTCTTTAGATCCAGTTTCTTTAGACTTGTCTTTACTGGCCTCTTCACCCCCACCACCAACATCCTGAGATTCCCCAGATTTACTCTCTGATGTCTGGGGAACAAGAATTGGCGCTTCCTGTTCCAGTTGCGGTGCCTCCTGTTCCAACAGTGGAGCATCTTCACTTTTAGAGCTCTCGTTGCGTGTTTCGTCAGCATCTTGCTCTGGCACCTTTGGGCTGGCAACATCACCAGAATCTCTGACTACGTTTCCGTCTTTGGTGCCACCTTCCAGACTTGTGTCCTGTTCAGGAGGACCTATTGCTTTACCATCATCTTCAACTGGAGTAGCATCAGCTCGGGGACTATCTTCTGTTGCATCACGATTGTCTTTGGGCTCAAGTTCTGGCTCAGGCGAGTTAGCAGTGGTAGCATCCAGTGCAACATAATCATCATCATTTTCTTCAGTTTCATCAGCTGTTCTTTTGGACTCTGTTGCCATTTTCTGCACTGGTTCAATCTGAAATTCATCAGAATTCTCATCATTCTCTTCGTTTTCTTGGGCTGTTTTATCAGGCTCTGTTGCTGCCATTGGTTCTTGTTCAGCAGAACCAGGTTCCGAGTCTTGATGTGGATCTGGATCTTCATTGGGCTCCTTCTCCTCCTCATTGCCTGGCTCCTGTCTTGATTCTTGTTCATCCAGTTCCACATTCAGACTATGATCTTCTTGAGACTCCCTCATGTCGGAGGCATCAGGAGGCGATGCTCCATTTGTTACATTATCCTCTGGAGCTTCTTCTACTGGAGCTTCTTCTACTGGAGCTTCTTCTACTGGAGCCTCTTCTACTGGAGCCTCTTCTAAGGTAGATGCTGCAGATTCTGCCTCGGTATCTTTCTGTGCAATGTCATCTACAGAACTGGGTATGTCTGTCTGTCCCAATGAAGCATTGTTTGATGACATGTCTGGGAAATCCTGGAATGTAACACATGTAAACTAGTTAACACTACCATCAATTTCCAATTTCGGTTAAAACAACTCTCTCATGCATATTTTGCCATTTGTCTAAATAAAATATATATATTATATATTACTTTGTTAAAATTTCACATTCCTACTACATATATGTACTACCGTATCATGACTATGGATTTCACATGACAAAGGGAATTCTGTGTTTCAAAACTGTTATTTTCGTTATCAGAGGTACCTTTAATTTTTTTACAAATGAGGGGAATCTTTTTTTAAATATTTGTAAAACTACATATTTCATGGTCAGATGTATTGATATATCTATATTGGGTAACCAGCTACAATTTTCCACATATCCCACAATATTTTATTATTTCTTAATATTTATGTTATGTAGCTTTATTGGTACCAGTGATTGTGAAAGGTTATTTTGACTGTGTTCAATGAATAGAGTTATCCCTCTATAGAAAAAAAGAAGAGATATTACAGTACATTACCAACTGATTATTCGGGTTTTACTGGAAATGTAAACTGCAATGGAATTGTATCCTATAGAGGTGAAAAGATATTTGGAGCAATTATATGTATGCTAAGCGCATGCATTTTTAACTACAATTCGATCCAAAACAACAACTTCATCTGTGATTGTATGTCATTAAATAACTGATTAGTGATTTTATTCTAATATAAATGCATTCCTTTAATAAATGTAAATTGTGCTTCTTGCTTACATAATAATTAAAATACTCTAAGAAACAAATATGAATAGCAAATAAAAGAAATATACAACAGATATATTTAAACCTGAATAATTTATTTACACAGACAAATGTCAAGGGAGGTAATTGCAGTTTGGAGGGAATAAGACATGAACATTGTACCTATTTCACACTGGAAATATGCAACTCTAGATGCCTTAAACAATGTTATCTATAACTCTAAATTACAAACATCGAATATTCTAACTAGATACAGTACAGTATTACTAATATTACTACAAAATATTTGCCGTTTTACCTTGTTTATCTCGGCATTCCCGTCATCCATATCCGCCATTCTGCGTTTATAAAGGCGGGAAAGATCACGCTTTAAGGGCTAGAAAATAGACGTATGTTAAAAGTGCATTAGACTAACAATATTTTTAAAACATTGCTAACTTTCAAACATATATAATGGCGATTGCATAAAAATAACATTGGAAATGTTATACAGTCGATAAACTAGAACAGCGTCGCGCCTCGTTCTGAAAATGGGCACTTTGGTTTTTGAAACAACGAAATGCATTGCCCTTTAAATCTATGAGACGTTCAAATCTGTTGGGAATATTATTAATTGTTTGCGTAATTTCAAGTGTAAAAACATGATGTGTTCTGAAATATTTTTGATCGTAGAAATATTGGTCGTTTTATCTATAAATGAAAAATTGAGATTTGAATACTGGGTTCATACTTGTAATACCTTAAAAATGTTATTAGAATTGCGCAGAGTTTTCCAACTATTAAACCAGTTGAATATCTTTGTTTCCAATCGTAAAACTGGCGGTTCGTTTAGAATGCGCACCCTACCAAGCCATACAAACCCCACACCACTTGTTGGACAACGCCCAGTATAGTTTTAAAAGCCCACGCGCATGTACAAGCCATCTCATTAACATATTCAGCACTGACGCCATTTGCAAAAGAAAAGTTACAAATATGATGCGTGGAAACTTTGTTAATAGAGGGAATTTCAGAGGGAACTTCAGGGGAAATCAAGGTGGAAACTTTGGTGGGAACCAAGGTGGTAACTTTGTCGGTGGAAATCAGGGCGGAAATTTCGCAAATAGAAATCAAGCTGGCAATTTTGCTCGTAATCAAAGAGGAAATTTTGGTGGGGCTGGCAGTGGAAGACTCAATCAAGGACAAGGAAATAGAAGCAATCAGGGAAATCGACAAAACGACCGACAAAACCAGTCTAATAACAGAAGTCAACAAAGAAGTCCTGCAAGAAGTGAGCCGCCAAAGAAGATTTCTAATTCCCCAACTCTGAGTAAGCCTACCAAGGAAGAAGTAAAGCCGCTAAAACCAGAACAAAAACAAGAAACTAAGAGCCAACCCTCGGCCAAGAAAGACCCAGCCCCAACTCCAGTGAAAAAAGTAGATCCGCCAAAAGCCACAAGCAATGGTACTCCTGCTTCCAAATCTGGACAATCCAGTGCACCGGAGAAGAAAACGCAAGCTTCCCCACAGCGCAGTAATCAGCAAGAACAGCGAAATGAGCCACCAGCTCGCAGTCAGCACACACGCACACAGCAGCCACAACAACGCAGTCAGCAACGCGATGATCAGCCGGCTAATCAAGAACGGTCATCTGCAAATCAAGAACGGTCATCTGTAAATCAAGAACGGTCATCTGTAAATCAAGAACGGTCTTCTGTAAATCAAGAACGGTCTTCTGTAAATCAAGAACGGTCTTCTGTACGGGTTCAGGAACACGGACAAGACAAAGGGCAGAGCAATTTCCAGAGACCAGACCGTCAGAATCAAAAGAGGCAATTTAATAGAGGCAACCGTGAGAGAGATTCAAGTTTTACTAAGCCAGCAGATTCCCAAGGGTTCACAGATGCCAGCCTAAAGGAAGAGAAGAAGTTCACAGGAAGATGTCGTCTGTTTGTCGGAAATCTGACACCTGACGTATCTGAGGATGACTTCAAGAAGATGTTTGAACAATATGGAGAAGTTTCCGAGGCTTATGTCAATTCCGGTAGAGGTTTTGGCTTCATCCGTATGGTAAGCATGTTGCTTATGTTAAATGGAGTAATGTATTTTGCCCAGATTTTTGGCCATCTCTGCTGCGACATAAAAAAACAAACTTGCACGCTTGCCAAATTCTTCTTGAAACATTCATTACTTATGGGTGAAACATTCCCACTGCGATGTTAAGCAACAAATCACTTGCTATAGATATCAATATGCCTTAGAAACTAAATTGCAATTACAATTTGATGAATAAGCTCATATTTGTAACCTGAAATGTAATGGTAAACATGTATCTTCTGGTTTCAGGATTATCGTCACAACGCTGAAGCCGCTAAAGCTGCTCTGGATGGACTGCAGAAGAAGGGACGTACATTGCGAGTCAGATTTGCAACTCACGGGGCAGCATTGAAAGTCCGAAACATTCACCAGCATGCATCGAATGAGCTGTTGGAAAATGCCTTCTCTCAGTTCGGAGATCTAGAAAGAGCTATTGTTATTGTTGATGATCGTGGAAAACCCACTGGGGAGGGGATTGTTGAGTTCGTCCGTAAACCAGGTGCACAACAGGCTTTGAGAAGAATAAATGAAGGCATCTTTTTGTTGGGAGCGTAAGCACTTTTGTATTTTATTATGAAAATACCATCACAGATTATGAACGTGATGAATGGATCATTGGCTGTTGCTGTATATCTACATTATATCCATTCATGGTTGTGATCTTGAACAAAAAATCACTTGTGTCAATTATAACTCACGTACGTCTTTTAGAAACTGATTGTAATAAAATAAAGCTGAATTAAGTATAACTGATTTGGTAGTGGTCAAATCGTTCATGCAATAGTGAGCTTATTGCTTGTATGTTAAAGAGTTTTTATGATATTTAATTCATATATTTAATTATATTTTCAGTTCACCAAGACCAATACTTGTTGAACCCCTTGAACAGACAGATGAAGATGATGGCATGCTGGAGAAATTCTTAAACAAAAATGAAGGATACAAGAAGTAAGTTGAACACTATAGTTTGTAAGCATATGAACTCGTTGACGTTTCTTGTACTCGACTTTAAATAATGTATAAATCCCTGTTTAACTCTCTCCATGCTGATGCCCTAAAGATCTGTGTCTGTGCCTGATCCAGCAGGGATATTCTGACAAAAAGAAGTTTCCTAATAAATTTTAGAACCTTTCCAGCAGCATGAATTGCAGGATCACTTGAGCAGTTGTAATTTAGAAAATCTTTTTCTCTTGATTATTCTAGGGAGAGAGAAAAGGAGCCGCGATTTGCCATGGGAGGATCTTTTGAGTTTGAATTTGCTCAGCGTTGGCGGCAGATTGACGAGTTGGAGAAAGAAAGAATTGAACGAGTCAAGAAGGAGATGGAAGAGGCTCGACTAAGGCTAGACGATGAAATGCAAGGGGCACTTATTGAATACCAAGCAGATCAGATTAGAAAAGGTACGTAAGGAAAAGACATTGTCTTACTTTCTTGAAATGAATATCCAGGCCCTGAAGATACCAACCATTGTTGAGTATGATTCATGCTTAACTCGTTAAGTTCACAAATCCCTGGAAAAAAACCTCAGATTTTTGTAACCTCGGTGGAATCTCAAAATTCAGTGTATACTGTTTACAGAAAATGTGATTATTATTATGGTCACAAGGACTCATTATTGTAAAGTACTTTACATCCATTTATCTAGGGTAGGTTTTCAGTAGATACATATGACCCTGCCCATACTTAATGAGATTAAACATTTCTTCTATAGATTTGATGCGGCAGCAGGAAGAACTGAGGCGACTTGAAGACATGAGGAACCAGGATCAGATGAGACGCAGACAGGAAGTGGAAATGAGGTAGGTAGTGCAGTTAGTTTCGTAATCTATTAAGAAAAATACTTGATTTTAGAAATAATTATGAAACAATATACCAAGTAATGCATTTATTTTTGTGGTCTATTAAGAGTGAATAAATTGGTGTTTTATTAATAAAAAAGCTTGTGATTTTGGAAATGATTATGTATCTGTTATGAAAAATAACTTGATATTTTGGAAAGATACCTAAATTAGTGCATTTATTCCCCGAATGTTTTTAAAAAAAACTTGCAGTTAAGGAAAGAATTATAGAAAGCTGTATGAAGTAATGCAATTATTTTTGAATCTGTAAAGACAAGATTGGCAATTTTAAAAAGAAGAATGACTTGTGACCGAAAATAGATCTGTGCAATCTTTCAGACAACGTGAAGAAGAGCGTATCCGTGCAGGGGAGGACCGTCGTCTACAAGAGCTGATGATGGGCAGGTCGATGAATGAGGGACCCAGGGGCAGAGATGATATGATGGTAAGTTTACATCTTGAGGCTATTTTTAACAAAATGTGGAAAATTAATTTCCTTTTTTTTTCATGTGAACATTAGTTATATAGTCTGAAAATGTTCATTTTAAAAGAAAATGTTGAAAACGTGCAAGCTGTATTTTATAGAAATGTTTCTGAATTTATTTCTCATTATGCGGTGTGTGTTTAGGGAGGAGGAATGCGCGACAGTTCCGGACCCAGGGGAATGAAGGATGGTGCTCCCCCAATGCCACCACCGCCAGCGCCACCTGCTGGTATGGGTCTTGAGAGGTCGGGTCGATCTGGACAGGTAAGCACAAGAGTTGAAGTTGTTTCTTGATTGTTGTTTTACAAAATTTATTTAGAAAATTAATTCAATTTTTGTTGTTAAACATTGGTATCCTTCGTGTGTTGTCTTTATTATACCATACTTAATTTTACGAAATGTTCCCATTTGTTTTTACTAATGAAAAGCTATTTGACGTTGTCGTCCTTTACTTTGTTCCCTATCATCGCAAATGAGTGAAAGATTCCCGCAGCGACATTAAACTCCATAATCACTCGCTCACTCACTTTGTTCCCTGTATATTTATCATTCTGTATACTGAATAAGAGACCTGTTTTTCTTACCATGATAAAAGATCTATGAAAGTGCAAACAAATTATTGTTGCTTATATCCAGATCTGAACTGACCTCTTGCTTCTAACAGTTTACATTGTATTTGTCTGCAGATGAGCGGCAACATGGGCGGAAACTTCAACGTGGCAACGGGGATGGGCGGCAGCAGCAACATGAGTGGCAGCAGTTCCAGCTCTGGAGGAAATATGGGAGGTGGCAATATGGTGAGTATACCGCTGCATCATTTCATCCGTTCCAGGCGCGACCCCGTCTCCTGAAGCAGAATCATCTTGGCAATAGCCGGTCTTTGTCAACCGATTCATACTTACTGATGTAATCTAGCTTTATTTTTCAGCTGACTATCTTAAATGTGTTAACATTTGCATTGTGGAGGAAAAGGAGAAATTTGTGTTTCGTACCTGGTGGCCCTTGCTGTTGGCTCATAGAGAGTTAATGCCCTGTTGAGGTTTGCTGATTGGATGTAATTTAGTGTTGGGGGAACATGCGTCTGTAAAGAGTAATGTTGGCTGTATGAACTGCTGAAGGCTGATGCCAGCGAGTGATATTTTCCGAGTGCTCACAGTTAATAGTATTTGAGTAGTGTAAATATCCACGTCAAGATAAATGATAATGGATATATCCAAACTATCCCTACTACATTGATAGTATTATGCAAGGGTTAATTGGAACTTAAAGTGTATTGATGGTAACATGGACCTTGATCCAGTAGATTGTCTTGGATAGCATGCTTTTCACTTGACAAATCCTGTTTGAAGATTACTTACTGTTACAAGAGCATATGTTCTGATATGTATACCATTCCAGTAGCCAAGAATTGAGTAGATTATGGGTTTGATTGGAACATTTTGCTGCACCGTTTCATCATCAACATTTGATAGAACTTTTCTTATCGCAGTTTTGTTTGTGACATTGGGAAGATTGTAGCACAGTTAATGATCGTTATTCAGAACGCCAATGTCTGGCAATTAATTACTTTTCTTATACAGAATGTAAAATCCAAACTACATTGGTGCAGCTATCAATTGAGCACAGACAATCCATCTACAGATATTATGCCCGAGAAGAATGCTTACAAGTAAAAAGTCACCAAAGTAATTGATATTATAATAATAATAAAGTAGGTTTATATAGCGAAAGTGCTTCCATACACCAGGACATGCTCGCAGCACTTTTGGTATTGGTAATAACTACAACATTAAATTATTCATACTAGGTGGATGGTTTCAGCATTTGGCAAAGTGCCTGAAAACAGCAGAATGTTGGTGGAGTGTGGTATTGATTTATTTTCTAAGATTGCTTTTTTTATGAATTTTATCAAGGATTTTTAAGGGAAATGAAATCGTATCTATAAATAGCAAACATTTTTTTTCTATGATCCATAGTTATTGTTGGATCACTGTTTGTTCTGAATAAATATTTTTTACATGTTTTCCTGCTACTCATTTAAAACATATATAATATCTTGGATGGTTTCTTGGGTGAAAAATTAGTTCAGGTATATTTAGCACTATCATTGACACGGAAAGAATTTGCAGTGACTATGTCTTAGAAATACATTGCAGTGTTTGAATTTAAAGGGGGTCCTGGGGTCATTTAATAATCTACAATATTAAACATTTGACCACCATTAACATTGGGCCAATGGAGAAGGACCCCCCCTTACTATTTTCTTAATTTCTAACACTGCATTGGTATACTGTAATTTATGTTCAAAATAGATAATCAGCATAAATAACTAACGGAAAAAAAAATCAAAACAAATCCATATCTATGTACAGTATACAGATGAAAACAGGAAAACATACACTATCATAAGCGATCATCCTTCTTGCACATTTTATACATCATTGTTGCTTCATCATCTATTTCACATTATCATATCAAGAAATCAAATTAATATCGCCATAATAAACACATGAACAATTGTTCAAAGTCATCTTGTATTATTGTAAATGTTGTAAGAATGTTCATTGGACCGTTTGATGGTGAATTGATGATGCATTTGTTTACTTTACTTCCCTGGTTCTTTTGGGATGTTTAAACCATGACTTTTATTGCCACAGCAAGGGCCACAGGTATCATAACCCTCGCCATGTAATTCCTATATTGCAATGATTTCTCATTCCAAGAGTAGATTGCTCCAATTTTGGAGTGCTCTCCCTTTATCATGCCTAACCCACGAATGTGAAATACTTCACAATATTTGAAGTTCCAATTGATCCTCATGGTATTATGACTAATATTTGGTTCCCTACTATATTATGGGCACATAACTATAATATTGTGCTGATGAATCTCAAAAGTGCTAATGATTGTATACTTCTGTCTGTTGTGCAAATATTGTCTTTGTCGAGTTGTTGAATATATGGATCGTGAAAAATGTGCTGTGTCATGATTTTAATTATGATCAATTCGATTGCGATATAATTTGTGCTGTTGGTTATCGTGTCTATATTTGCAGACGGTATATTATATAGGTGCAATATTATTTCTAAACTGGTACGTTTTCAAATGAGAACTTTGATCAAGATCTTCACATGCAACAAATCCAAGTATCAAATGTGCAAAACCATTGTGTATCACAGTGATAATTTTCATGGTTTGTCGAAGGTTTGTTCCATTTCTTACGTCGTATTTTTCGCCATTGCTAGCTGGTGTACAATATTTGGTACATGGATCTTTGCAAAATAAATCACTTGGCATGCTTAACAGTTTCAACATTGCAGTTTCACCAATAGTTGCTAATACATTGTTAGAATGCTATCGTACTAGTTTAAATAGTAGTAGGTGCCTGCTAAATTTCAAGTAAAGAATGATGTAATCTTGTAGTTGTACATGTAAACTTGGGACAACTTTCTGAGGCTCTGAGCAAAAATATCTGCAATGTTATATTGTACCAATGGGTTGTGTGTGTGAGTAAAATGGCATTTATTGAGTTAGGTCGTATTGCAACAATTTCGTGCTGTTACTTTTGTAACCCACTTGCTATTGATTTGGTATGGACTTGGTGAATAAAATTATTTGACGAGAATATCACTTTTGCAAAGTAAACATTAAGTTACATATTTCTCTATCAAGATTACAAGGTTTTCTATTTACATGACGCCCAGACGATCTGTGGCAGAATATGTTTTATCGAATGTGTAAATAATGAATTATCCCGTCACTGATGATAGTTAATTATCTTGATGCACAGTTTAGTGTGGAGGCAATAATTTTTTAATTAGGCCTGCAACGATACATTTTCTTACGATATGATACGTATCACGATTCACATGTCACGATACGATACGTGATACGATACCTCAATAATATGTATGGTCGTAAAACAATAAGATACTTTGAAGCCGAAATATTGCCACCGAGGATTTGGCAAATCCAAAGGTGCAGATCAGGGGCCTCATCCCTTTTATTACTAAATTTGTCCGAATCTTAGTTGCAAAGTTTATTTAATTAATTGCAGAGACATTTAGGCATTAATTTTGCAACAAAATAAATGAATTTTGATGGTCGTTTTTGTGGTAATTACTCCACATTACTTTATTCAACGACGTGCTGTTTTAATCGGATCGGCCATTATCTATCCGAAGTTATGGTGATGGAACAGCCTGGATATTTGCATGAATAGTATACATCTGTATCGTTGTGTATTGATAAGGTAGCCTCGCTATATGATGCGTGAATCGTCAAACTTTGTATCGCGATGCACCAGTGAATCGTTGCACCCCTACTTTTAATAGCAAGGAAATAACAAGGATCTACATATTCTTCTATGAAAAAAAGAAAGTTATTCTTGTATTACCATATTCATCATTCATCAGTTTATGCAACCATGAAATCTATAAACCATGACAGTTATTTGAGTAGTATTTTATCATGAAGATTGACATCGAATCATGCTCAAGCAGAAGCGATACATAAGACATGTAATTGTGTACTGTAGTTTCATGCTATTCCTATAGGTTTATTGTATTTATCAGTTTGTCAATTTGTCAAGTGTCGTCTGCTTGATAAATAATAGGTGTGTTTCCGGTAATGTGTATTTTCAAAGTTTAGGGTAGGTAGTAAAAACATATTTTAAAAAAAGACATAAGGTAGGCAGCCTATTGTAATGTTTTATTTGATTTTCGTCAATAAATGTTTCCAAAGAGTATATAGTCTGCTTTGAAGGTACATGTATCCAAAAGTTGAGCAAGTCGAACTTTGTTCACATTGAAAAAATATTTATGGTTGTATGCTTTTAGTAGGGTCAGTCTAGTTCCCGGAAACACATGTATTATTATTATATGCCTTATCACTGACTGCTAGGTGTTTAACCTCATTAATTATACTCACGACACCAGATTTAATCAGTGTAACCGATACACAATAGCTAAGTTTAAAGCAAAATATATTTGTCGGAACATTTGATGTATGTGGATGATGTTATTTCCTTCGGGTGAAGACCCATTCCAACAAAATATTGACCTGTATTTTCTCATGAGATAACTTTCAGTTTCAGGGATGAATCTTCGCGACATTTTCTGTATGCATTGCTAGTTGCAGAATTCTCGTTGGTGATGCTTTTTGCTGTCGGTATATATATAGAATCTTGTTGGATTCCACCGAGACAACGTGTGGTTTTCGTATTACTACTTGCTTCTGGTCATTTCATTCTGGTCTCAATATTTGCACAACAGACAGTTTTTAATAAACTCATGATTGTTATGTATTCATTTGCTAACAAAAGGATTTTTCTTTCCTTTCCTCTATGTGCTTGCTGGATCCGCCGTTCCCACACATTCCGGCCCCATTCATAAAATGACGTTACTCCTGCTAAATTTGAACCTTTGTTGGTTAAAACAAAATTAAATGAACTTTATGATGACCTGTAAACCATATAGACGAGGCAGTCTCGCTTTGACCAACAAGGAGGCTTTGAGGGTGGGTTTCAGTCTGGCCAGGGGATGGGAGGACCCATGGGTGGTAACATGGGCGGTAACATGGGCAGCGGACCCGGGGGTCCAGGAAATATGTTCAGTAACCAAGGCATGGGCGGCAGCAGCAACATGGGAGGAAGCAACACCACCATGGGAATGAGAGGCGACCGGCGACGCGAGGGCACACGAGAGGAGTATGGCGACGTTAAGAGAAGAAGATACTAATTTGATTTTTGTCACGTGAGCTGCACGTGACATCCTAATATGTGCTAGGCTCAGTTCCGTGTACTACTACTAGGCCTGTTGATACTGACTGCTACTGAGTACTGTTTTGGTATATCGACCATGACTTGAGGCAGGACTTGAAGCTTTGAGGCTCAATTGAACGATCTGATGCTGACAACTGTGCTGCCTCCACGTACAATGTGACTTGATAAATGCTGGAACTTTAAGTATTTAACCGCATAGGTTGGTTGTGGAGAAACAAATTGCACAAATTCAATGTGTACATTTGCATGTTGATTCGAGAACGGAATGGTGCCCTAACCAGCTTTGATTTTTGTGTACAGTGTTGAAGATAATATATTAACATGATATTGTGACATCTTAGTCCTGGAACCTACAGACCCATTTTATTTTTATTGTTTCAAAAAGATAATGAGACAAAATTAAGAGAACTTTTTTTTATAGTAATTTGTTGTCCTGTAATCATTGGCAAGCTCCCATCATAATTTTGTTATCATTTCATTATTTTCATCATTGTTGTACTCATTTAAAAATGTTTTTCTCATTGACTAATCATGATGTCGTGTATGTTTTAGTACTAGTAAATATGGTAATAAAAATATATGTAGTGAAAATAGCTTTAGGTTTTGCATCTCTGGGAACAATAGAATAATACAATAGAATTCACGGTTAACATAACAGATTCTCAGTTGAGAGAAAAAGAAATTGGTCGGACATCAAAGAAATGACCTCCTGCTACTCAAGCTAGATACATAATAGATAAATTCAAGTAACGTCCTATTATTAGATTGCCTTCTGTACAATGCTTTTATAACCATTTTGCGTGTAACTAAAGTATGCAAATATGTTATTTACAGTATCACATTTCTATCTTGTGTAGAGTGAAATGTTTCAAGATTAACATGTTTGCTGCTGAAGTAACAGTGTGATGTTTGTAAACAGTCCCTGCATTAAGAAAAAGCATGTGCCATTTACTAAAGACATGCGCCAAATGGCACAGGGCACAGTCCCAGATTGAACCCTGTAAAAGTCTGGCCACTTTGGTCCAATGGAAGAGTAGTGCCACCAACTTTGATAACGTAGATCTACAGCTTGTACATATTTATGAGGAAATGTCTATTTTATGTATTTAGAACTCGGCTATTCGTGTCATTAGTAGAGTTAAATGTACATTTCAAGGTCTCTTATTAAGGCTTGGTATGACCCATCATGAAGACATTAATTAATATGGGATAACAAAAAAGCTGTTTTGACATTTTAATTTTGTGTCTTTTCATCTTCCAGTTTTATTCAATGTTTACCATATTATCCCTTTTTTAATTTTGGAGCCTCATTACTTTAAAAAAAATAGATTTTACAAATTCAAAATCATTCTTTCTGCATTTCTTATTTCGTATTTGGACATTATTTTTGTCTGGTTGCTGGCACTGTCTCTTTATTTGGTGTAAGACTAGACAGCGAGTGAATATAACAAGTGTTTTAAGATGAGACAATAGTAAAATACATTGTTATTGTCGGAAACAACCTTTATGACTGGTTGTGAGCAATGCATACAACATGAGATGCCATTTGTTAAAAACAAGTTTGGTCACCATATGTTTTTTGTTGACAATCAATCTGGCATATTCACCTATACAAATGACAACAGATTTTAATAGGTTACAATGGTGTGTTTTTTATGTGTACAGATCACGCAACAGCAGAATGGAATTAGTGCATACTTTAACTTTGTTCAGTTTTCCATCAGTATTTATTGCTTGGAGAGTAATAATGTATTCACAGAATTCGTAAGTCAATTGGCATTCTGTGCTATGTAAAAGCCATTCCAGGAAATGAATAGGAACTACATCTGCATAGAGTAACGGTGAAAGACTAAGCTCCTTTTGTCTTGGTGTATTTGTATCTTCACATATGGGTGAAAGATTCCTGCTGTGACGTAAAACAATAATTCACTCACTCTTAGTGTATATTGTGATAATTGCACTGCAAACGAAGAGATAATTGAAATGTGCATGTTCATCGTATTTTGGTAAGTCAAATTGGTTTAATAACACTGTAGAATTAATTCATACTGGTTGAGAGAGATTATAGATATTCATGATAACATTTGAATTATCACAACAGGTAATGTTTCAATGGCCCAGGCATTTGTTGTCACAAAATAATGAAAGATTCCCACCACTCCATAATCATCCAGGCAATTATCCAAAGAAAAGGAGAGCAGTGTAAAACTAGCAAGACGGAAAAAAAGAATCGTTGATCATCTATTCTCATTGCATGATATCTATTTCTATGGATTACCTGACTTGTTATGAATATGGCTTAGGAATAGGAGTTGACCATTAAAATGCCATCCATCTTAACCTCTTAACAATTGATGCTGGATACATAGACAACATCCAAATTGTGTATGCTTTACCCTGTTTCTGTTCCATATTTCTATTCCATAAAAAAAATTGCAGTAATTGTTTAAATAGATCAAGATTTAGATTATTCGTAATAGTAACATAATTAAAAAATTCAAGAACTGGAGTTTACATTTAATTAGTAATTTTGCCAATAATGTAGTGGACATCTGGGAAGAAATCTGAATTTTACAGCTGGAAAAATATATACTCGTATTGGTGAGAGAAGAGAAATTATAAATAACTGATTTTGCATAATGGAATTGCCACTGTCAGGCTAAATTGTGCCATATATCTGGTAATGGACAAATAGTATTATTACGAAAGCAAAATGTTGTTCAGGGATTTCTCAGGTGACCGGCAAGTAGTATCTTCCTATATTCTTAGAACCCAAGAATCTGTTTTATATTTATTCTGATGTGTATCTTGAAGTAGGCTATTCCTACTTGGTGTGTAAGTATTGCAGATATTGCAGATATTGGATTGGAAAACTCGCTGAGCAGATGCTGATGAAGATGACTGATTCTTGCTTTGACCATCTCAATGTTAATCTTGATTTGATAAAACTATCATATACTACATTATCCAAGACTCAACTACAAGATGCCCATGGATCCTTGCAATGCATTATGGGTGGTACATTGAAGACGAGCAATTGTGAGCGGTTCATAGAAACTAGAAATCCATCTGAAATTATCACCTGGCGGGTGGTAGTACAATGATCAATGCGAAAGTTGCCTTCCTGATGCGATCGTAATGGATTTGTTATCTGTACCTTGGCAATACAGTTTGCCACTCTTGCCCTAACCTGACAAGCTGTGATAATACCATATAAGTGAAAGAATCTTGAAAGCAGTTCTAAACTCTGAAAGGAAAAAGGAAATGATCACCTTCCAAAGTCTGACTTGACTTCACTATGCTTTGATAGCCCTTGTTTGAAAATCCTAGAAGGGAGACACTTTGCATCATATATATCGAAAGGGCTATTGTCGGTACTGATAGTCTTATCAGATGCATCCAGATGGCTGTCCTACCTACCTCCCTCTTGTTCATCACATAGTAGCATATGGGTGAAAGATTCCTGCAATATCTCACTCACGCATGTGTTCATCAACAGAAGTCTACATAATTTGTCTGACATGTTAATTTAAATTTCTAACATTTTTTTAGGTATGTTTTTAGGTATGTTTTGAAATAGGCACCAAGAAGACTTCATTGTGCCATCAGGTGGTCGATAGTAATACCACCCCAAAAAAAAAGAGCTGGTATTTCGAGAAGATTGGAGTCTTCCCTGTGGAAAATGCAGAATAAAGTATCACAAGTATTGTGGCTGAAAGTGGCAGGTGGTAGTGCAATAGTAGAACATTGTACTAAATTATTGTGGCAGGTGGTAGTGCAATAGTAGAACATTGTACTAAATTATTGTGGCAGGTGGTAGTGCAATAGTAGAACATTGACTAAATTACTGCCTGGAATGTTATTCAATAACATTTTATCATTACGGAAAAGAAATAACAAAAACAAATAATACGGATGACAGGAGCCATGATTGCTAAAAGTGGCAGGTGGTAGTGCAATAGTAGAACATTGTACTTGGGAGCCAAGAGTCGAATCCTACCTGGCATCAATATTCGCGAAAATTACTTTCCCGACTTTTCATGATAGGATACGTCTATAATGTGGTAATATAGTTATCCTTGGTCAGTTGGTACCAGCTGGTCCTTGCAGGTTTTATTCAACATTCTGCACTACAATTATTGCAGGTTTGCTCCTGTCTTAAACTTGCAAGCCATGATATTAGTGAAAGAATCTTGAATGTGGCTATATAATGCCAATTAAAAAAAAAATATTGCTGAATATTTTGGCATTAACTTGTATAGTATTTAGTCAAATATTATGGGATTTTTATTTAGTTTTACAAATATGCCAAAAGAGTATTGTTACATGTAAAGTTGGATGAATGGGTAGTAGATGAAAGGGTTGAAGCTATTACTGTTTGACATTATTAACTCGAGCCTAAAGTATTGTAAGCTTGTAGATGAGATGTTTCAATCTTAGTAGCTCCTTTGAAAGAGGGATCACCTCCATGGTACAGTGGTTAGAGCATTTGCCCAGAGATTGGTAGGTCGAGGCACATGGTTCGAGCCACAGTCACAGTCACACCAATACCAAGCAACGTTAAATTATGGGACTTGGTCTCCCACGGAGGGAAAGCAAGGACTAGTTGCCTCTAGTTGCCTCTAGTTGCCTCTAGTTAACTCGTGAGTCGGTTAATAATCTGTTCTAACAGCTGCAGGAGCCTTATCAGAGAATAAAAAAATATATACTCAAAAGAGGCACATGTTCCGTAATTCACTATTAATTTTGTTTTTGAGGCAGTAGTAAAACATTTTATTCTTTCTTGAACACTACTGCCTGTTTATGTATCTTTTCTATTGCCATAATAATGTTCCTCTTCATTTCTGAATTTAACAAACAATGAGAACTACGCTACCTGTACTTGATGAAAGGGAAATTATCTGCCCAATTTGGAGAATATATTTTGCTCAACTTATTTGAAAATCATTCGGCGGGGGGCTCGGCATAGTTCCAGGGCTAACATCATACATTCACTGATACATATGGTAGTGTAAATTAGGAATGGGGAGAACTTTTTTTCTCAAACTGATGAAGACTACCATCCATCATCAACATGATGCTAGCTATATTGTAATTTGGTAAGTATAGTGTTGGTAAGTAATGTTCATGTTTGTAAGTGTACAAAGTGTGTATGAATGGAATTCCAACACATTAATGTTGAACAATATGAATCGAGATGCATGTTTTTGAATATCGATATATTGAAGGACGCACTTGTAGTCTTGTTTTGAAAGGAATGTTAAAAAACAAATACATATTCTAATATATGATTATGAATAAGACTTCACCAGGATATTTATAATGATGACTATTGTTGATCCAAGTCTACTGTTGATTCGAGGTGGTTCTATGAATACTGTAGTTGGGTAGTGATTACTGGATCTGAGTGTCGCGTATGGGTGAAAGACACCCACTGTGACGTAAAATAATTCACTTGCTGCATCTGAGCTAATTGTAAGACTCAGTATTTGTTCTGATAACCACACTGCTGTGTTTATACTGGATATGAGACATTTATGTAGAAGAGGTGGGTGGCAGTGAAGTGGTAGAAAATGGACCCCAGGTTCAATTTCCACCCAGGGCTTGGCATCAATGTTCACGAAAGTTGCCTTTCTGGTGTGATCATGATAGGATACACTGTCTGTACCGCTGCAATGCAGTTATCATCCTTGGTCCGTCAGTACCAGCCGGTGCTTGCAGGTTTAGTACAGCATTTAGCGCTACGGATGTTGCGGGTTTCCTCCTGCCATAAACTGACTAGCTGTGATATAAGTGAAAAAATCTTGAAAACGGCTCTAAAGCCCAATTTAACAAAAAAATTAAGAAATCCAATACCTTTGTACAGTACTATAATCACTATGATAAATGTCCAACCTAGACCCAACTATTTCCTCTATTTTGTCTCGCCCAATCCCAATGTTCTCTGCAAATTGCAATGTGTACTGAGTGTAAGACTGGTGATGGAATGTATGGTGATTGAGCAACTAACAAATATAGTAATGGCTGAATGATTGGTGGAGTCCTGGTAGCTAGCCATGGATGGGACCTTAATTACTAGCATATTTGATGTCAATAGTTGGAATGTCCATATTGTGCCTACACAAAAATGTTTGTTTTAACCCCCCAAAACCAAGTGTTCATATGCACATACATTTTTATCTTCTTTACTTCAAAGTCACTCATTACCTGTTTGTCATAGTGCTGAAATATTGCCATATATTTCATAAATAATTCATAATTAGGGAAATCAATATTTAGTGTAAAGTTTAAAAATGCATGTATTATTTGGAAATGCATTAATACTCTATATGTTGATTTCCCGAATTATGAATAATTTATGAAATATTTGGCAATATTTCAGGACTATAATAACTCTGAATTGTAGAACACTTCTTAAATCCTCTGCCTATAATCAAACCTTTCAAATTTATGTAATATGCACAACTTATACCAAACTACCTTTTGTGTTCTTTTGACCCAGTAACTGTAAAGTTTAAATTCTAATGTGCTTATGTATTTTCTGTATATTATCATTAACAACAGTGGCATTTCCCTTTTCAAAATGGTTGTCATTTATCTAATAATTTTGATTGCCACCCAATGGCTATTCAGTGGTGCTATGTAGATCCTCGTGGCATGCAAACACTTGGTATGTGTAAAGTCAATCTCTACTAGAACAGCTGCACTTTGCATTCATTCAGTTTGTAGATTGCAAGTGAAAAGTTAATATATTGGGAAAGTGGAAAGTTAATGTATTGCTGGAAGTTTATGAAAAACATAAATTAAAGATTGCATATGGCCATAACACTTTTGAGGCTTCCAAAGTCATGCTTTGATGAAATTGGATATCTGTGACCAATTTATATAACATAGTCCATGAAGTTAACCTCAACTATTCATTATTTGTACAGTCAGACCCCAATATAACCGTCTCCGATATTACGGCTTCACTGCTTACCAGTCAACTTTTAACCAATACAGATTTCCTACTAAATAATTTAACTTGATGTAATGGATATCCCGTTTCTGTTGCCGGTCAGTCAAAATCAAAGAAAATAGAACGCTAGTTAGTGTATTACACCCAATCATCACTGGATTCATCCCATTGGCGGTATATGAGGTAATTGAAGGTGCTATCCGTCTTCAAGTGTGTGTTGTGATTCTCTATAGTGAGTAATTAATAATTTTTTAACCATCGCCAACTAAATGCGTTTATTAGTGACAAATAAAAGGCACGATTGAAGGTGGGAAATCTCGTTTTGAGTAATTGGTTCAATCTGGTCCTTTCACTTACCGTTGAGATTTTAACAACAGAAGTGTAAGGTATAATAGGGTATGACTTCATTATTGCAACAAATGTAGTGTTGTACCCATTGATGATACATTAATGATACATTGAAGTGGGAAACTTTACATGGGACAGGATAGGGCAACAGTTAGCTTGTCAACCTCCACAAATGAAAGGTTTGAATCCCAGGGATGGAACTTAATTTTAAAACGTAATCACCCAATAATGATATAAATAAAAAAACATAACATTTTTACTAGCCTGTCGGATGCCTTTAACATTAGGAGAAATGGATCGGACTGCTGGGCGAGTGGCAACTTCTAACCCAGGAATCCTGATCCCTACAAGCTATGTTCTGTGACTAGCTACTTACGTTCTATGGTCTACCCACCTGGCAGTATTATAATTAGATTAAACCATCTCCATTATGCCACAAGATGTTTATTAATATTATCCATTAGTTCCAGTTGGTGGTCGGCAATTTCAATATTTTATTTCCTAACCTTCCTGTCAAAGTCTCGTGTTCTGGAAACCCAAGTACGAAAAGAACCATTTTGACAATTCCCAAACCTTGTACTCTTGGAAACATAATTGGTAAATGTTCAATAATATGCATTTGCAAGATTAGAAATGGCACATATATTTGTTTGACCGTGTCACAAAGTATTGTAAATAAAACATCATTGTGAAATTCCACTTCTTTTCGCCTTTCAAATAGCATTAAAGGAATTTCATTGCTCCTTAGCTGTTATTGTATGGAGATTAGATTGTACTTGTGAAAGGTTCTGAATTTGGTGACATCACATACATCAAACATCATTCTTTGCACATGTTGTCATTATGAATTGACAAAAAGATGTCTACCCATCTCCTTTCTGGTATGACCAACAGTTGTTGTAAACACGTTGAAAGAACGTTGTGCGAGTTGTGTGCATGTTTGTGTGTGGGATCTACTTGGCTATAGTAAAACGTAACCCTGATTTATGCATTTCTCAGATTTTTGCACAGGTATTGAAAGTATCGCCAGGCTTGAGGTTTGCAGTTGCGGAACTAAAAGTGACCATTTCAAGTACAGGAACCATTTGGAGTTCATAGAACTGCTGGACTGGTATAACGATCACTTTCACAGTGGTACAATCACAGCGTTTTATACTCTGCATGACCATAGTGTACCCTACCATGAGACGTACACGTCTCTGAAGATTACAATTCTAATGGTACAACTTAGTGCCACAGAATTTATTATACATACCACTTTAATTTGCATGCAATCGTACCTCCTACTTTAATTTTATTGAAATGAGATCATCCCTATTTACTTTGGGGTGGGTTATTTTATATTTAGGTTAATTATCTTCAATGATATTCCATTATATTCCATTATATTCCATTATATTCCATTATATTCCAACAATTTGCTTGATTTATAAACAAGTATATATCCCAAATTGCTGTATTTGTAGATGTGGAAAAGACCCATGGTGCTACTGGGTCATTGCCAAAAGAAATGTTTTGCACCTTGATTTTACATTTTTGCCCTGTTTTTCTTCATTTCCAGCTCTGAATGATTCAGCCTCCATTTCTGCATTTACTGCAATATGCTGAATTTACAATCCAATAAGGATTTTTTGTATTGGGTTTTGACGTAAAAGGAAAAGAAGTGGATAAGCGACAAATATTTTATCTTTATGTGTGATTAATGGATATTGGACTGCATTAAACATTATAATTTCTGACTGTTTATAGGTGATGCATTTTCATGAACATAAATACTGCCAGGCTTCCTGTGAAGCAATTAAAACCTGTATTTTTATCACTGTTTGGAATTGGGTGTGGATTCACTGGTTTCAAAATAGAATTCATGAAAGCTTGTCCTCTTTTAACAAATAATTTTTCTCATTTTCTAAATTATATCCCTACTTCCTTATCCAATCTTCCAATAGTTATGTCAGATATGCTACCAGAATGAAATATAGATATTGAAATGGTTATAAATCAATTGAATCATGCTTTGCAGACAAATGAATTTGTGTGTCCATGTTTGTAAGATGGCTAACATTCTCTAAACGTGTGATTTACAAAACAAATTTTGTAGAGAAATTTGCTTTTGAACCAAGTCTGATTAAGAAGCATTACTATAACCAACAATGAATATGATTGTGCAAGCTTCATGGGAATTTCTGATTAAGAATGTGGAATATTCAAATATTGAAATCCATTTAAGGTAGAGGGTGGAAGAAAACTATTCTATGGTGATTGATGGCAGTGTCATCACTTGACTGAATAGATATATTTACAACCTAACAAATAGATATATTTACGACCTGACGAATTGATATATTTACGACCTAAATCACTGCCAGCTGACATGTGGTATCTTTAGGTACAAATAACTACAGTATAGCAAGATTTACAATGGGCAATGAATTTAGTTGCAGAATGTGAAAAGGAGCCACAAGTAAATGGCATTTCTTTGAAAGGAATTTCTGGAAATTTGAAGTGGCAAGATCTATGTAATATTACTAACTAGGGAAAATTCTAAAAAAAAAATCAACCATAATAATATAATGCTGTATCGTCAATGACTTTGCTGTTCTAACTATAGCAACAGTGATTTGTTCTAAATATTGACTGACCCACATGGTTTTCTGCAGATTGCCATTTTATTGTGAACACAAAGGATTACAGGATAGAAATATATCAGAATGTGTAATAACTCGCTAGTGACTTTTACCTATGCAAAGATGATCTTGCCACTTTAAATGCAGTAATATGGGTCACAATTTATATTACTGTATGCCTCAAAGCATGCCTGCTAGTCTAGGAAGATAAAGATTGGAAGTACATTTTACTGCTTAATTTGGAAATTTTGAATTTTAAATCGTTTCTTACCTATCGGTGAAGGGGGAGGGTGGTAGTGGCAGTGGTAGAACGTTGAACTGTGGAGCCAAAGGATCCAGGTTCAAATTCCGCTTCGGGGGCCCGGCATCAATGTTCGCAAAAGTTTCCTTTCCTACGCGATATTGATAGGATGCGATGTCTATAGAGTGGCAATGCAGTTATCATCCTTGGTCTTGTCAGTACCAGCCAATGCTTGCAGGTTTACTGCAACATTCAGTGCTACATAAGTTGCGGGTTTCCTCCTGCCCTAAACTGACAAGTCGTGATATAAGTGAAAGAATTCTGAAAGCGACTTAAAACCCCAATGTAAAATAAAATTAAAATAAAAATGTAATAATATTCCTATAATACATCACAAAGCTACTGGTATAATGTATAAGTGTCCTCCAGATTTTAACGTAGCTGTGCTTCTGTACAGATGAGGAGAAGATGGCACAGTACGCCCAGGAAGAGCGCCACATCCGTGAGGAGAACCTGCGCCTTCAGCGCCGCCTACAGCTGGAGATGGAACGGCGTGAGAGTCTGTGTCGCCACCTGTCGGAGAGCGAGTCCAGTCTCGAGATGGACGATGAACGGTATCGACATATTCCACAAATATTCCCAGACTTCTAACGACCAATGTTTATTAATCAATTACAAAAAGAAATCTCTGTGATTGGTGTTCTTTGAATGGTTGCTAGACTTCTTCTCTAATTTTCTGTTGCATGAACAGTGTTCAATCCAGGATTCAAAGGCCCTCGCGCAAAATCAATTTTTTCTTGGACGAGAAGTCTCACATTTTGGACTAGTCACACACATGGGGTTTGATGCTGGGCGACCTCTGTAAATTTTCATTAAAATAACATTAAAGTTTTAATCGTGGTAATATTATCTTGTGTTAGAATTCAGCAAAAGTGTAACTGTAACCGAAGTGATCCAACCTAATAACGCTATTTGAGCCAGTGTTATTCAGGTTCATCAGATAATAAGGTTTACCTAGTGAAATGCATCTTCAGTTACTCCCCTTGGTTTTATTCATCCGTGTCATGTTCAATATGGTAACATCGTCTGCTTGTCAATGGTAGCGGACTGCATAATATAGATCTATATCTTAATATTTAAAATACAGGAAGTCCATTTTAAAAAATGCCTGAAACATACTCTAGTCAAATTGTAAAATTAAACAGACATTATTAGATTGCTTTCTAGAATATCAATATTAACTATCCAAAAACAATGGTATCTTCTGGTCGAATAGTTGACTTGATGCCAGTTTCAAATGGTTCGTACAATTACACGTGTTTTGAGGGATGAAAACAAAATGCGAAAAGGTAGGGTGTGGCAAACAAAGGACTTTGAATAAGTATAATAACATGTTAAAATCATATAATACAATGTTATGTCATATTTATATAATATATATTATATAGATAGATGATATACATTTTATTATAATGATTCAGTGGTGGGAACATATGCCCTTCGGCCTTGGAACCCTCTAGATTACTTAAATGCTTTGCGGCCAATACTCTCACTCCCTTCCCCCTATCAGAATAGTCTGGGGGACCTCCCCCTCTTCAACTGGTTACTGGATTGAACACTTCATAAAAGATTTCTCCGCAGGATGTTAAGCTGCATAAAAGATTTCTCCGCAGGATGTTAAGCAACAAACTCGCTCACCGATTTCCTTTTTTCAGACATTTCAATGAGATGACTAAGCAGCATGAGATGTCCAGTCACCCTGTCCGTCCTCGCACCGTGTCTAGTCCAATACCATATGCCTCCCCCAACACCACCAGCAGACCTCTCTCACCGGGTGGGTACCACTCACTACCCCTCTGCTTGGTGCTGTCGTACAGCTACGAATCCTACATACTTTTGTGCTTGCATCAAACTGTGCAATAACGTTATTCTTGTGTTGGGTAATTCAACAACCTCCTTTTTGAATATACTGCTGTGATATACTTTGTTAAGGTGGAAAATTAAATACTTTAGGAACTTGTTGAGTAAGATAAAGAGAAGCTTCAATTTAGCTGCTTTGACATAGGAACATTGGTTGTGATGGAACCAGATGCACAGTTTCTCTTATTTACACAATTCTTCAGTGATAGAACTAGACACTCACCGGCAGTCAGTTCCATTTCTCCTAATGTTTGTTTTTTGGGGGTGTTTTTTTGTTGTTTTTGAATTATGGATTAGAGTCGCTTTCAAGATTCTTTCACATATCATGCCAGTTTAGGGCTGAATGTTGCAGCAAACCTGCGAGCACCAGCTGGTACTGACAAGACCAAGAATGATAACTGCATTGCCACTCTACAGACAGCGAATCCTATTAATATCGTGTCAGAAAGGTAACTTTCGCGAACATTGATGCCTGGCCCCTTGGGCTGATGACAGGTAGAACAGTTGGACTTCGGAGCCAAGGTTCCAGGTTCAAATCCCGCCCCGGGGGCCCAGCATCAATGTTCGCGA